>JBBBVT010000007.1:16584346-16597580 GCA_037177035.1 Craterocephalus eyresii
TAATATAATATAATATAATATAATATAATATAATATAATATAATATAATATAATAAAATATAATATAATATAATATGATATAATATAATATAGTTTAGTAAATTAGTTATAATAGTAAAATATTTTCTGACAAGAACTGATGAGGTCCAATAAAAGGGGGTGGAGCAGACAGGAAAGATGCATGGTTTGCATTAGTCTACTTGTTGTGGAGTTTTGAATTTTTTATAAAGTCACATTTATTGAGGTTTAGAGATGATTAGTCTCACCAACGCAAGATCTGTTGTTGCCCGCCAGCTGAAAACCGGGTTCACACTGACAGGAGAAGGACCCAGGAACATTGACACAGCGATGCTGGCAGTACCTGTACCTGCACTCGTCAATGTCTGACAGAAAAAAAAACACAAAAGGTTTTAAGACTCACTTAAAAACAAGCCTCCAAGGATGCCAATTCTAAGCTGAGAAACTGAGGTTGTCTCACCGATGCACTCTGTGGCAACCTTGCGGTAGCCATCGGGACACTGACAGGTGAAGGCGCCCGGCGTGTTGATGCACTGCTGGCTGGGTTGGCAGTCGTGCTCGTCGCGCTCACACTCATCGACATCTGTGTGTGTAGGTGAAGCGAAACAAATACGGATGTAAAATGTGGTTATTGTGAGCAAACACAGCATTATTCAGCACACCCGGCAGATACAGTATGACTGAGCCACTGGCCACAATGTTCTCCTCACTTGCACCCAACAGCTGAGAATATCATGTTGAGTCACGCTTGCTGTCTCATGCAAGCCACATGAACACCTCGTCGTCCTCCGCCATAAGTAGGTTTCTCGTTACAAGTCGGTTTCCAAAAAACGCAACAGCTGTCCTCCTGTGAAATCTTCCAGATTCCTACGCTGCCCGTTTGCCTCCCAGATACTCGCTCACACCCACACAAATTACACCAACACGCTGCCTGCAGTCCCAGCCACCTGTCCCTCACAATCTGTGGCCGCCGACAATAAAGTTACACAATCCCTCACAAATGCTTAATGATCACTCATCCTGTGGCCACCTGTCCACCTCCAACCCCCAGACGAAAAAGCAGACACCCACCCACACAGCTGGTCCCGTGCAGCTCGTAGCCTGGAGGACAAGGGTTAAAGGCCTCGGTGGGGGAGATGGGGGGCTCTGGAGCAGGGATGACTGAGGCTGAGCGAGGAAGGCACAGGTAGCCCCCGTAGTGGTTGAAACACTTCATTTCCCCTTTGCAGGCATCCGGGATGGTCTCACACTCATTTATGTCTGATGAGAGACGCATAAACAGACATGTAATAAAAATGGGTGATTATTAGAAGCTAGCTGCTTGTAATGGAGCTTTACCTTTGCAGTGCTCAGTAAGAGGGTCCCAATGATACCCATCTGTGCATTCCTACAAAAAAAATGGGAAAAAAAGGATGTGAACAGTCTGTCTGAGCCAAAGTGTTGCATAATATATTTATCAATTAAAAAGATCTTCAGTAGTGGAGCATTAAAAAAATCAAGCAAAGGATGGAGAAAATTGCTTCCTCTCTCAGAGCGCTGAGCCAACAAAAAGCCTGGCTACGTTAAAAAACCTTTTACAATTCAGCCCCAAAGCCAGATTTATTCTGCCAGTCCTGCTCGGAAAATGTAGAATTATTATTCAGCGACCACCACAAAGAATGAAGAAACAAACATTTACATGGCCCACTGAACAAAACAATGACAGGTGAGGATCATATTTAAGCCAACTAAAAGAGCAGGATGAGCTCACAGCGGCATGCAAATGTTTGGACACCCCTGGTTAAAGGTCCTTTGACTGTGAATGGCAAAATAAAAACAACACCTGGTTTGTAAGAGGTGTAAAGTGGTAAACAACATATTTTCATATCTTAGAACACAATACATTTTTTTGTCTTTAGTTGTTTTCTTTTGTCAATACACATTTGTATTAAGATGAGGTGGGAAAGGGGGGGCATGAAGTAAAATTTTGGGCTCTCTTTAGGGCAAGAATGATATTCTACACTCTGCTAAGAGTCTTCTGTTGTTACTTTGGGGATTTTTTTTCTAATCTTTGCAAAAGTCTTCTAGTACTGTGAGATTATTCAGCCGTCTTACATGCACTCTACATTTAAAATCTGCCCAAAGATGTTTGCTTACGTTTTGTATGATGGACTATTATACGCACCTTCAGCTTCTCTTTTCTTTCAATTTCATGAATTTGTTGGCACACTTCTCTCTAGCAGTCAAATATTCTCCGTACTACTAACACAAGCCAAAAGCACGACCAATATAGACCAAGAAGGTGTTTCTTTCCTTAAATTCTTCAGCTCACTGCCAATTAAACCTTAAATTTTACCTTCATTTGTCCACAGAAAGCATGAGGCCTGTTTACACGTGTAAACTGCTAATGGATTTTCCACAAAGCTTGTAATTGTGCAGGTGTGGCTGCACACCAGAACATCACCCCAATATTTGAGAGTCTAATAAATCTTGCCAAAGGTGACCTGCAGTCAAATAGCATAATCAATCTATTTAACAATATTACTGAGAGATTTTATGTTTATAAAACTTTTTTCTTTATTCCCCAGACCTCATCTGTGACCTCCATTGCTCCTGTTAACTTTCATTTCTTAAGTACATTACAAAGTGAGAAAATCCTGAAAATGCTTAAATGCCTTCTTGTTCTCTTGCTTTATAGGCCTGAGTTATTTTAACTGGGATGCTGAGATGATATCTGACCAGTCAGAATATTCATAAAGCTTTGAAATTAGACCATGTAGGTCTAACCAGGGAGCTAGTTTGTAACATAGGTGAAAGTTATCTGAGCTGAAATCTCACTCTGCATGATGCTCTTTTCCTTTTGTCACTGTAAAATGGGATAAAAATGATAATGTTAACTTAATTAAAATGTTAAAAGTTCAATTCAATTCGTCCAGAGTTTGTTTATAACGTATGTTTTAATGCTTCTTCTGCACACTGCGCTGTAATGCTTTTGTTTTATGTAAAGCACTTCTTACACCTGACATGCGCTACACAAATAAACTCACCTTGTCTTGCCTTTCCTGCACGTAGAACCTTTAGGCTATCATTTTGCTTTAGCCTAACTCTTTGCAAGGGCAGAGATTTTGACTGAGGTACCAGCACTTTCCCAGGCTATAGTTATTAGGAAGAAAGACTAGAACAAGAGGATGCAAGTAAAAAGGAAAGAGAGGAGAAGAAAAGAGGGAGAGATTCGTCCATCCTTACCGTGTAGGTGTCAGTTTCTCTATGTGACTGTGAAATCGCACTGCGGAGGAGCACAGACACACATATGCACGCACACAAGACAGACACACAGGCACCCTGCATACTAATGCACTAACTGATGTGTAATCAAGCAGAAACACATGTAAAACACACACACAAACACACACACACACGCGACAATCAGGCGGGTGACAGTCCCGTGTAGTCGGGGCTCTGTGACGTACAGAGCGGTCAGGAAGTGGTATCTGTTTCAGAGAGGGAGACAGAGGGGACGGGGGATACAGAAAGACAACATTACAAACTGTCCGATTCAGTGTCAAAGCTTAAAAGGAAAAGACAACTTCAAGTAAAAAGTCCGTTTTTAAGCATAAGGGGCACAAAGAGCTGTGTGGACGGCCCTCCTTGATTACAGCAATAATAAATGAATACAAACACTGTAACACACTCCAACTTTCACTTACAAATAACCAGGTCGGAAACAAAGAAATACTTTGATATTAGCTGCCTACAGAAAGCTCTCTGTCTGCGTTATGGCAGTCTGCCACTGATCAGAGCGGAGGCATCAATCCGGAGCATTTCTAACATGTTTCACAGCAGTTTCTCCTGCTGATGTTGATGTTTCACTGTGAAACCTTCTTTGTGTTGAGTCTCTTTGTAGAAAAAGGCCTCTGTCTTTCTCAGCAATGCAAAATAATCACACACACTCACTTGTGTACACACAGATGTGTGAGCGTCCTGTTAATGATACATGACTCTCCTTTATATTTAAGAGGTAAAATAATGTTCCCCCTTTTTAAATTCTACACAAAACACAGCAAAAGCTGAAATATAAAAGATTAAATATCTAAAAATCAAGGTAACATAATCTTTCTGTTTCTTAAGCAAGTTTTATGGAGGAACATTTCACATGAATCCAGACCTTTGGTTCTTAATTATCATAATAAGATATTCTCATTTCTCTCTAAGATTTCATTACTGATGCCTTATAAGTTGCGGCCTGAACTTTAATTACCAAAAATGAAAAAAGCTTTCTTTGTCAGTGTGTCATTCTTAAATATATTCTTTGTAACGACACAAACACCATTTTGGTTAGTCTACACCTTTCTTGGATTAAAAGTATAGTTTTTGCACTGAAACAGGAAGCAAGAGCTTATAATGGTCCTGCACGCTTGCATTTGTAGTGAAAACACATTTATTTTGCACTTGAATGCATCACTTTTACCTCAGATGGATTATTCATAGACTGTGGTTTTGCTAGTTTCACTTTACTAAAGTTTCTGAGTATTTCTTCCAACACTGATTATATCTACACCACTGTCAGGTGTTTGGAATTATAAGAGGATTTACATTATGCTATGTTTGTTAATGTACCTGGAAAAAAAGCTTTGAGGGTTTTTTTTAACTAGCCCATTCTAAAAATAAACAAATAATCCATTATAACCTTGACAAGCCAAAGATGCATGAAAAAAATAAATAAAAGACTTAATCTTTTCATGACTGTCACCGACAAACAGGTCGGTGACAGTCATGAAAAGATTTTAAGTCAGTGCTGTTTAGGTAAGCTGTTGAGTAAGCCAGTGAGCTCTAGAAAAAAGTGCATGACAGGAAGGTTATAATCACAGTCTGTCTACATGCATAGAGTCACGCTCTCATAGAAACTCCACTGGCCACGTTTGCAGCGACTACTTATTGTTGTATTTGGATTTTGGACAAACAGAAGGCCGCAGGGTGACTCGGACTCCCTCAAATTCTTTCTGGATGACATCACAGACAATTTGTGACCTTTTGCATTGTGGAAAAGAAATCAAGCTCAGACAGCGCAAGCACACACTTCGAAACATACCATCATGCAACCGCAGTACGTGACTTCTCTGATTTGGCCCGGGAGCCGCTTACAACCAGCATGAATGTGGACCAAAACCACCCAAAAAACAAACTGACCATCAGTCCAGGGTCCACTCACTCACTGGCTACTGTGGACAGCGAGGACGCATGGGTGTTGCCCTGCTGCCACTGCAGATCAAGTGGCGGTGGACCTCTGGAATGCCCGTGGCGAGGATGTGGGCAGTTCTCTGCTGGGATGCCCTGCCACTGCAGTGCTTCCCAGTGTATCAGATTCTGGGAAACCCCCCATGGTTCGAATAAGAGGACAGCTGGTGCCAAACCTCCAGCCACTGCTCCCCTAAACTCTCATCTCCCCACAGGGCGCGTAGGAGGATGTCAGAGGATGTGGGTCCGACCCGGGACTTCGCTGTCTGACAGACACTGACAAACACAGGTTTACTGAAACTGCAGCAGTGGCATTAATAAGTCCCTCTGCAGATCATTAATCAGAAAGCATTTTGATTCATCATTTATTGTTTAGGAGCTTAGAAACTACAGGAATTTTTAATATGTAAGTAAATCAAATCATTTTATTTTACAGACTTGTGGCTCTGGGAACTTGTAGGAGATTAAATTAACCAATAAAAATTAGATTAGCGGATGTCTAACATGATCATGAGTTGCAGGCTGTGTTGTAACCTCTTAGGGACCACAGAAGCAGCACAGGTGGACAGATCTGCATCACAGCCGCCTCTTCTGGAAAATAATCATCTTAAATAATCAGAATCAGCTCATTTTTATATCTGGAGCTTGACTGGGCCGCTAGACTCTAACAGACCGATTTAACAAGTAAAGGGTGAGATAGCTTATAAAAGTGACCACATGGACAACCAGAAAAAAACACACAGCTAGACCACACAGACACACACACACGTACACACACACAGGGGGGAGCGTAAACTGCAGGATGGGCATTTGTTTTTAGGGCATACAGGCTTTCTGTGGCTGCGCTCGGCTGTGCGTGGAGAAGCCGGAGACCATGGCGGGCCACTGCGCCCCGGCTGAACTCAACTACAACTGCTGCTATGAGCCTGCAAACCCACAACCAGGGGTGCTTCGTCTCATATATATCCCTCCTAATGATGGGTGGCATCGACCCGACAGAGAAACTCACACTTTGCACCAAATGCTACCCTAAACTGGTGTGTTTCCATTGGTGATGCTGCTTGCTGAGGAGCGGAGGTAAGAGTGTTTGCCGTCAGTGTGGAAGACAATGGATTGCTATCATGGGAATTAAAATATCATTCCTCCCTGTTCCCTTTCAATCCCATCTGAGTCATCCCACTAATGTGGACTTGTCTCTTCTCAACGTTGTTGAAACACTGACATAAGAGTCAAAGTTACAAGATGAGCTGTCACCTGCTCATTTACTTAAAGTTTGACTAGATTAAACTCAGACTGTGACACGGATTCTTATGGTCACACAATGAGATGAGGTAAAGGAGTTTTGCAACATGCAGCAGCATAATACGTACCCTGTGACTCACTACTCGTCTTCCTGTCTAACTCCGTTAAAGACAGAGCCTGGAAGCAAACCACAGAGCCGAGTGTAGCTGGGAGAGCAGAGCCGACAGCGGGGCAGCAGTGCAGCTGTGACGTGTACAGCCTGAAGCAGAAAACTGGACAAGAGGTACGACTCACCTCCGCTCCGACTCTCTAAAAGGCTCTCAGATTCCTAAGTTATCCACCGGCTCTCTGCCTGACATGACTTCACTCTGATATGTGCAGGAGACATTAATGAAACAGAGAAAACTCACTTCTTTTCAGTTGGCTCCTCAGTGTGTAAGTCTGCCTCTGAGCGATGTGTGCCGGTGGCGGTCGTCCCCCGATGAGCTGGCGATCGAACCCGGTCCCTTACTCTGCTGCCTGTATGACCCTGAGAGAGTGAGTGGGGAGACCGACAGCTGGAGCAGATGAACACATGCAAAGGGAGGGAGTGACGAGACGAGGGAGGGAGAAAGGAGAGAGGGACAGCCCCTTCTTACCCCCCCCCTCTGGCCCCCTGCACTGCCACTCTCCAAACCCCCTCTCCCTGACCCCCCAGGATGCAAATTCCTGGTCTGTGGCCCAGATACCAAATTCCAAATCTGTCCAAAACGCAGGCACAAACGCTCACAGATTCACACACGCATGCCCCCCATCTTCTCTCCCGCCCACCCTATACTGGTCCCACAACACACCTGGTTTCATTTAAACTAAACCCCCGCAAAAGCCCCAAGCTCTCCCACCCTTTCTTCCCTCCTCTCCCCACTTACCCCCCATCTATCTATACTTACCTCCCCCATCTTTTCCTTTTTTCCCCCCATAAAGCGACTTCAGCCCATGCTCTCGTCCAATCTGACATGCGGGATATATATAGCCGGGGAGAAAGAAGTTAATGGAATGTGGACAAAAATTAGAGAGTGGAAGAGAGCGGCTGTGTGGAGACCCGGTTGGAAAATTTCTCAGCTTATTTTGCAGGATAAACAAGTGGAGCTTTCAGGGGTAAAATATAGAAAATAAAGCACTGTCAGCCCTTGCTTTTCTGTTTGTACGTGACTAATGCCTTTTTGGGCTTTGAATCATGTCCGCCTTGAATATTTTCTTGCAAAATAATTCAATTATGTGGCAAACTAGCCAGGATGTTGCTTAACTTACGATGTCTCAGTCGCTGTCAACTAAAAAGTCAAACTGTGAGGTCATCCTTATTTTAGAAAGCCTTCTTCAATAAATCTCTTCTATAACGATTAAAAATTAAGATTTATGCAACATTCAACAGTGAATTATTGAATCTCTATTTTTCTTTTCCTAAAATAAACCATTGTGTTGATTAAAAAAACGTATTTTCACCTCAGTTTGTTTATCTGCCTCGTCTGTCTGTGTGGTGGAAGAGATGGCAGCTGTCATTACAGGGGGGGTGTTGTTAAAATTACACCGACAGCCCCCTGGTTAGACCAACTGTGCCCCTCCTGACCACACACAGGCATCCCACACACTGGCTGGAGTGTGGGCTCATCACACACATGATGTGCTGATCCTATTTACAATCGCAAACGCACTCTTGCAGCAAGGGTTTTGCAAATCTGGCAACATCGCTTTCGCATGATTCAAATCTCCTTTTTTCTTACGGTCCCTTATCTCCACCCAACACCCACCAGATCATAAATCGTCTTTCTGGGATGGGTTAATGACAACATCTCCTCCATATAACACAGCAGATAAAATACTAACATAGAACACAGACACGTTCAATGGTAACGTAAAACAATTTGTTCGCTTTATTTATAAAGCAAATTTACAGATGCTGCGAGGACATTTGTGGAGCAAACAAGCAACAATGAGACTTCAGTAAAAACAATCTTCGTTAACGAAATAAACATAAGAGGAGAAAAATGACTTGAGTAACGTGGTTTGGGGGGGCAAACGGGGGGCCAACAAAGACGCCTCAGTCGTGATACATTTTGAAGATGCAGCTTTTGACGACACCCATGTATCTGTCCCACACAACCTGATGTCTGCGAGAGGAGAGGAGAGACAGAGAGAGAGTAAACAGTGAGTAAATGACGCATAGAAATGCTTACGAAAAAGCTGGAATTGTGAAATCTGGGTGAAGAGAGTAAATGAGGCAATCCTTTTCCCCTCTGTATATTCCGGGGGGGGTCTTTGCCTCTTTTTATGAATATCTCTTTGTCAAGCTGTAGTGGTGCAAGGCTGCATAAACCCTTAACAACATTCCTGAGAGTTTGCATGAGAAACAAGGTAACTACAGTTTAAGAAATCATGGGCGAGATAGGGAGACACCCACTGGCAGAGCAGAGATGTCATTTTGAGAGAATTTCAACATACCATGTAACACTTGAGCAGCGTTTAAGGCAGATGTATGTACCCTTATTGGGTTATTGTTTAGTTTCCATCAAGCCCTTGACAATATCCTGACTGTATTTTTAGAATGAGTCAACCCGAGAGAGCAGATAAGACGCCAGGACTGGTGCCAGAACTCTACCTGATAAGCTCTGCAGTATAAAATCACAATAACTCACTTGAATGTGTCAAGAATATGTGCAGAGTTGGTGTAATGAGTGAGGTAAAGTTTCATGTCGGCAGCTGTCCATCGGTCTGAGCGGCACGGCTCAATAAACTGGAGAAGAAAAGGAATGAAACTGGTCACATCATCTCACAGGCAGACTGAAGCTGGCACAGACATCAGAAAATCTGGGCTGTGTTACTCGGAAAAGAAAATCTTCAAAAGATTAGCTCACCTTCTCCACAAGATCAATAAAGAAATCCCGGACATCTTTGGTGTTAGTTAACTTTGCGGCAATGTTGACAAGCCCTCTGGAAAGATTCTGTAACAACAAGAGAATTGTGCTAAGAAACTATCATTTCCCTCGGAGTGTAAAAGTTAACAGCTTGTTTTCAATGGGGGTGTAATGTTTCTTACCTTGAAATTAGCCTCCATCTCATTAAAAGCTTTTGTTTTTCCTCTGAGAGCTGTGCAGACCAAACTGAGCAGAAAGAACAGACAAAAAGCAGGAAACTAAATATGAGTGCATGGATGAACCCGTAATAGAAACACCATATTTTTCCAGCCATCAACAAAAACGGTCGGGTTAACGGGTGTTTCTGTTACCTTTTGTGTTGGTCCAACAGATCTTTGTCAGCAATTAAAACCTTCAGTTCTTTCAGCTCTTGTAAAAACTCTCTATCAAGATCAACATCCATGTCTTCCACCATGTTATCTAGAGAGCAAACCAACGTTAGACCCTGCTGAATCTGTTAAAAGGATATTCTATTTACAACAGTACTGTAGTTGTCATTACAGAGACATCACCTGACTACAGCAGCTATTTTCACTTCGCAGGACCTCTGGTGGTCAAAAAGCCTCACTGACAAAGTACTGCTCTGATATTTTTGATTATATGGATATTCAACTCTCATGACATTCACTTCAATAAAAATGACATCAATAATAATAATAATGGATAATAATTAATAAGTACTTTCAAAATTCTGCCATAGTTTGAAGTGTTAATCTTACATTTTGTTTTTCATGGACGTACCACTGTGTAAACCTCAAGCCAAGACCAATTAAGACACTTGATTACTCTACAACATATCTTTTAGAAATGCATATGTTCCTGTCATATCGTATGTCAGTAAAATGGCCAAACAAAACAAGAGAAACTTGCCAACGGCTCCAACTGTCCAGTTGTTGATAAGCTGCCCCGCACAGAAAGCGAAATCCTGGAAAGTGAGGTACTGCAGCTTTCTTTTCCCCGTCTCAAAGCGGTTATTGGCAAAGAAAACAATGGCAGCGTAATCCCTGAAACAAGCAGAGGAGAAGAAGATTACAAAACAGGACGAGATAATCAATTAGTTGTTGTCAAGGATTTAAATACTGTTTTGATTCTTTAAATTTAAAGTAAGTCATTGCAAAAAAGAAAAAGCTGATGAGGTCTTAATAGTGATTTTTATTTTTACTCATTTTAAAAAACATTTTAAAAAGGCAGGAAGACCTAAACTCTCCTCCCCTCACAGATTACCTTGCGAGCTTATCGGAGAGAAGAAAATGCTGCCGTATGTTCTCCACCAGGGGTCCCTTTAGCTCTTCCACAACTTTGAAAACACGTTTGAAGTTATCAAACTGAAACGCAAACACATTATGCATGAGAATTTATTAATTACAACAATGTGACTCGGGTAAAACATGCACGACTATCTGCTTCGCACCAATCCTACTGCCAACAATAAAATGTACCCACTGCAGGAGAATCAGCTCGTTGTTTTTTTTTTTAATGAATTTATTATGATACAGCCAAACTAAAAACTGTATGGACTACACTGATCTTCACTTATCACTGTAAAGATTTGTTCTTACCTGCCGTCTGCAGCTTTTCAGTGTCACACCTGTTTTGGCACTTATATCATCCAAGTCTTTCTTTGTTCCTTTGGATAATTTCTTTCCCAATACCTCGCGCACAAATCCATCATCGAAGGCATAATATCTAAACATGGAAACAGTAAGCTCATATTTAATAGAGTTTAAAAAAAGTAAAGGGACTGAAAAAATACAGATTCTGCCTTAAATCTTAAATAAGTAAATGGGATCATGGAAAAACAAAACGGGCCAAAGATCACCTCTCTATGAGGATCGCTTGCCGATGAGGTGTGATCTGGAAGAGTAACTGGTTGGCTAGTTTGGATGGACTATACAGCAGACGCTCACACATCTGGAAAGTCCTGTACTGGTCCATGGTGTCGCTCAGAACAACGTCAACATTTGCCTCACACTCATCCAGCACCCCTCCCTCCATTCGTACCTTCACTGCATCATTCACTGTTGGATGAATCACACGGTCAGATCCACTGAAAGTTCATTTACGGGTTATCATCCACAAAATATCACTTCTGCAGCATGAATATTCAGTATCCTCGTTCAGCAACTGCATATTTAGATTTTACACCGGTTGCTACTATGTGCAGGATGTGCATGTAGGCACTGTTATTTGCACAGTGTATTTTGCAATTTTTTGGGCGGCTGATTAAATTTACATTGCATTTGATGTTGCCAATTTTTTGCTTTTTTAATATATATGTGCAAAAACTTTTTTGAACTTGTATGTTTTTATTTAACTACAAATATTTGTTTAAATACTTAAGAACAGCTTTTTTAATCGAATGTTGTAATCTCTCAAAATGAATCGAAATGTCTTCCGATTTTTCCATCATCAATGTGGAAAAAAACTATTAATTACAGAAAATATTTTGTTAACATGACCGCTGCTTCAGTGATGCATGTTGGAGACTCTCTGGGGAGAAGCTGAGCACAGATCCACTGAGCTTTCAGCTCTGATCCATCATCAGAGGACAAGTTCATAAAAATGTTGTACTATCCAGTACAAACGATACAGTGCTCACACTTTGGTACAGCCCCCATATTGAACAATTCGATACAATATCAAGTATTGTTATATATATATATATATATATATATATATATATATATATATATATATAATTCTGGTGTGTTTGAGCAGGGATACATTAAAAACCTGCTGGATAGCGGCCCTCTTAGGACCAAATTGATTAGGACTGGCCAATAATAAATCCAAGTAAGTAAGTCATGTTTTTGATGTTTTAGTCTTTATGGTGCTTGTGTTTTTATTGGCGTTTCTTGAAAAGTTCTGGACTGATTTCATTTTTGTCTGAACAGCACAACCAGGAGGTGACTGACATTTGGTTTTCTCTCAAAATAAATACAGGGTTTATGTTTATTCATTGCTTATGTTCCATTTTGTTATTTTGAGATAAACACCTATAGCAGCCTTTTTATCTCTTTGTATAAACCTATAAACACTGCCAGGTCTTTACACCACACTGTGATCAATACATCCAGTCTAGGATGCTATTCTTACCTGTGTATCCATCCAACCAGAGCTGGTAAACCTCCTCGTCCATGATAGTGGTGTTACCTACGAACACGTCCAGCTCTACTGCCATCTTTGTGGAACAAAAAGCAAAATCAAGACTTGTTTAAACAGTTTAGTTCAGAAATCCACCAACAATGAGCTAAACGTTAATGCACAGAAAACACCAGGTGATTGTTATACCTTGTTCTTATACCACTTTCAGGTACCTAGCTTCGATAAATACGTAGTTTCAACTGAATTGTTTGATTCTATTAGCTTATATTCGCCATGGCTCGTTCATGAGCTAGCTTGCTCAGTTCCAGGTTAGCTTCCCTGACAGCAAGTTAGCGGCCGTCAGCGGACAGTAAACTCACCGCAAGAAAACAAAATGATCATTTAGGACAGAATTTACCTGACGATACAATATTGTAATCTACAAAAGCCAAATTTTGGAATTTAAAGCAGAAACATCTATCAAATGCTAGCTCCCTGTGTTGGTATGGGTGCGCAATGTGTCAAAAACGACAGACCAGTGTTGCCAGATCTCATGAGAGAAACAAGCGACCAGCGCTCTGAAAACAAGCCCAAAATAAGCGACCCGGCCGGGAAACGACCGGCTCGCGTGTGTCAATCGCCCCTAGGTCAGTTTGATTAACCTAGGAAACGGGTTGTGTTGTGTTTACGAGTTATGGAAAAGTACATAGCTACTACTGAATCAC
>JBBBVT010000007.1:16608660-16620802 GCA_037177035.1 Craterocephalus eyresii
GTGTGTGTGTGTGTGTGTGTGTGTGTGTGTGTGTGTGTGTGTGTGTGTGTGTGTGTGTGTGTGTGTGTGTGTAAGAGTAGATTCCAATGCGGTTCATTCATCGTAAAAGTCTTTAAGTCTCCATTTGCATACACATAACTCACCCGCACCCACCCACAGTATCCATCCCACATGTACACCCTTGTCCGCTCACAGTCACACAGACACACAGACGCGCACACACATACACATTTTAACATAGGTGTTGCAGTTCTGTCTTGTTAGATTATGCTTACGCATAATAGGCAATGATTATCTAGCCGGAAGTGCAATGTACAGGTCTGAACATGACCATGTTGATTGTCCAAATGAGAGAACTGTGTGTACCTTATGTCAGGAGTGCATCTAATCTCTCTTAATCATGATGGCAGAAACTGTTATAACCTCAAAGATCACTATGGCACACTCACTTTTTGTTTTTATAAGTGATATATATCACAACTTTAAGTATGTGTATTTCAGACTTAAAGCTAAAAAATTACAATGCTACAACAGAGGAGTACAAGTTGTCTAGAATTAAAATTTCTATGGTTTATGGATTAAAACCAAATGCTCCAGTCTTGAAAATGACAGTATTGTACTTCTGAGAAAGAAAGTTTGCATCTGCTACTGTCCTGCTGTTTTACTTATCAAAAATATTGGTCTATTAACTTATTTAATTATCTATGTACTGATCTTTAATTTATTTGTTATGAAGTCTTAATCTACCTGATTTCAACCACAATGCTGTATATAAAAGAAAAAATATAGTGGAGTTGTTCATTGTGAAAATAAATTCAACATGTTTATCATTTAAAAAAAACATTAATTTATTTATTTATCTACGATTTCAACATTTAGCAGATATCTACCCAACCAAAAGATTACAAAGCTCTGGAACTAGCTACATGAAGAGATGGAGTGAGAATAAAGGTGGTCTATCAAAAACAGTTTCTATTCCATCACTTGTTTGGGTGGAAAACTCCATCTCTGAAGTGGAATATATTCATATCACATGGAAAAGTACAGCCTCCGGTTAAACTGAATATTTTAAAATGAATAAATGTGCTTTGTGTCGGTATTAGCAGTGAAAAACGTTCACCATATTAAAAGTGTTGCTCTTTGCATATTGCATGAAAAGAAAACGCTGGAACGGCTGTCCGCGCTGCTGTGCGTGTTCACGTCGCTCTCTGCCACGCAGGCACCGTGGAGTCAGCTGCAGTGAATGGGTGGGATCAGAGTAGTGTTATAGCCACGTAGCTAACTTCCAACGTTAGCTGTGTAGGTAGGTTCCGTCGCCTTCTATATGTTCATAATTAACATATTTCTGTTTCTTTGAACAGTTGCGTTGGATATGAATTGCCGTGCTCCTTATGCTTACTGTATCTTTTTCCTGGTTCGGTACAGAAACAGCTGCTGTCAGCTTAGCTCATGTGGCTAAGCTGCTAGCTGTAACTTGTAGCAACAACCGTTACCGTTGATCAAGTTAGTTACGAAAAATGCATGCAAACCATGAATAACTAAAAAAATTAATTTTATAAATGTAGAAATCACAACCTTAGCTACGAGTGAGACTTAAAACCTAGAGAAGGTTAAAGCTTAATAAGCTGAAATGTAGCTAACATGTCATTGTTTTTATTTCAGGCTAACGTCATTTAGCGTCATAATGGACTTGCCACATCATGGGTACCGAGCAAGTAAGTGGAAATCTGAATTACTAGGAGTTGTCCTTTCTAAAAAAAAAATTAATCCCAAAACATCCACCCATAATATCTACTGCATTTTTCTATGGGTGTGTGCGCGCGCTCATGGTTGTGATTAATTTTTTTATTTTTATTTTTTTAACGATATTACAGTATTTTTTCTAAATCCGGTGCACTGTTATATACCTGTACTTATGAAGTTATTAGTCATGGGGTGGTTAAACTTTGTATCGTCATAGAAATGGGCTAGTCAAATCTGAAGCATCATCACCCACAATGCCCAGAAGCTGAAACCTAACTTTTCTAAAACTATGAACAGGAACTGAGCATTCAAATCTAGACAGAATTTATGAAAGGTTCTCAGAAAGGGTAGTAATTGTCTGAAAAATACCCAACATGGGGCTATGCATAGGTTACACATTTGTTCATTTACATTGGTTATGGGTATTTGAACTAAAAATGAATGGGCCCAAAATGATCAGGTTTTCTGAGGTGCCAACCAACCACAAAAGTTACTTCAGGTCAGCAAGAGGTAAACTGGATTCTATAACATTTATAACCCACATGTTCTGCACATACAATTGTTTCCTGGGAAGCTCTATTGTGGTAGTACCTGCTAGCAGCACCATATGAGTGACCTTGAGTTCACTATATGCAAATATCCCCAAAACGTCCGGTGCCAAGTAAAGTGTTAATGAAATTCAGTGTAATAATCCACAAATAAGTTAATTTAGATCATTAAAGACAATATTTTGAAATGTTCCTATTGTGTGTTGCTCCAAAACATGTATATCATCACTCTATGTTGAAAACAGTTTTTTTTAGATGTGTAGGTTATCCATCACATGTGTACTAAAGCAAAGGACCCACCATACCGTTACAGATGCTAGATTTTAAACATATTGATTTTAAAAAAGGAGCTGGGTGGGCCATCTCCTGTTTAGCCTTGGGGATATGGCATCTGTGTTTTCCAAATACAGTTTCACAGTTTGATTTGTGAGACCACAAAACTTTTTTCCATTTTACTGCAACCCATCCTCAATTAACCCAACCCTATAAAAGGCAGCTGTTTCTGGATATCGTTGATATATGTCCTTTATTATATTTGTGTCCTTTTTTTAAAACATTTTTTTCTTTTTGCCAAACTGTGACTGCAATTAGTTCCTGTTATGTTCCAATAAACATGTAATGTTCCTTATTTTTAAATGTGTTTTTATCCCCTGTCCAACAAAAACACAGTTCTAAGTTTCAACATTAAACAAATGTTTTAAATTTTTGCATTTCAATTTAACTTATATTTGCAAACCACAGCATTTGTTTTTATTTAGATACATTTTTGTAAACTAATCAGAGTGGAAGGGATTCACATTTGGGGAAGCATGATGTATCAAATAATTTTAATTGCAGAGACGGGATGCACTCTATTGCTCTGTTTTGTTGTTTATCCACAGCTAAGCAGAGAACTCGTGCAACTCCACCTGCAGGAGACTCTGTCCTATTTGAAGACACAAGCTCTGCAGCACCTGGACTGAACAGCCAGGGCTATTACACTCCTGGGTACAATATGGGACCCTCAAATGATATGCAGGGGGGTCCAGCAGTGAACAACCTTTTCACTGACCCAATGGCCAATGCTGCAATGATGTATGGCTCCTCTTTAGCCAACCAAGGAAAAGATATGGTAAACAAAGAGGTGAGGAAAAACTGGATTGCTCTTGCTCTCCAAGTATGATATATGTTGTGGGCTGCTGTCAAATGGCAAATAAATGCTATTACATTAATATTTTCTTTTATACTTTAACACAAATTTACTGTCAGCATCATAAAAGGAGCAATTTCACTGACTATCACTTCTGGATGACTAAAAAAACTGGTTTTGTTCATCTGGGTTAGTTAGTTTTGATACACTGCATTCCAAAGTGTTTTATAATTCTGAGGACAGGTACCTTGAGTAGACAGTGAGTCAGCAGTTTTCAGTAACTTTGGCAGACTGTCAATTCTCATCTGTTAATGCTTTTGCCTTGCTTTTCAGATAAGCAGATTCATGTCTGTGAACAAGCTGAAATACTTCTTTGCAGTCGACACCAGATATGTACTGAAGAAACTTATGATCCTCATGTTTCCATATACACATCAGGTAATCTGAGCCAATCAGAGGCTGCATGTCGGACAACACAAAACATTTGGTTCTAACTGCATGATTTTATCTGATATTGTGCAAGTTTTTTTTCCCATACATATGTCACTGTAAAGTTTCACACAAGATAATGATTATTTTAATCAGCTCTAAATCTTTGTTTATGAACAATATGCTCCTCTGAGTAGTTGACTGCCCACACTCCTAACTATTTCTCATCACAAAGTATGATACCACTATAGTGCCTTGACAACATGTAAACTACACAGTGCAAACTTCACTAACAAGTTCACAGAGTCACAGAGTATTTCCTGTTAATCAAACATTTGCAGACATTACATTTTAAATTTGTAAAGAGTAAGTATGATGAAATTCAGTATTTTCCTAATGTTTGTAAAAGCCACTTCAAATCATTTATATGACAGTTCCTCCTACAAGTAACATTCAATATAAAACGCATCAGCAATACAAAAATACAAAACATATCCCTCTTATTAACATGAACTGACATACCGTGATTTTAAATTATTGACTGTCAGTTAAAATTGATTATTATAAACCATTATAATAATATATAATTATGTAGGATATTTTCTGGACTGTAAGATGCTCCGGAGTATAAGTTTCATCAGTTAAAAAGTGTGTCATGAAGGAGTAAAAACCATTTATAAATTGCACTGGACTCTTAAGTTGCATTTATTAGAACCTCTGATAACAAAATCCAAGATCAACCACAGACATTAAAAACGAGAGATGCAAATTTTTCAACTGCAAAATAGCACACCCCAACAAGCTGAATAAGTGTCTGCTTTGTAAATGTGATGCAGTTTAACAGCTACATAATAGCAGGATGAGTGTACCAGGGAGGCTGAGTAGGCCAAGTCAACAAGCAAGTTATCAGTAAGCAAGTTCTCCAAGCTCCCAATCTCATTGGATCTCTCTAAATCAATTGAATCCTTTATCATCAGTGCAGAACAGCATATACTGTAGTTGTTACAAGGTTACAAGCCTAGTGCGCCCTCTAGAGGCTGTAGTTGGTAATGTTTACTTCTTGCTTCATGTCAGTCAAATTAGCATTTAAAAACGTGTTAAAATATACATAAGCTGCACTCGATAGACCTGCAAAGATGAGTGTGCATGAGGGAATTGATAATATTTGATTCATGTGTTTTAGGGATAAAGGATGCAAATTAAAGGTGCAAGATGGTAGCACTCGACTGACTTGACAGGGGCACCCCTGCTCCACATGTACAAACTCCTTACATAAAACTAAAATAAATCCCCATCTACGCTGGACAAGGCAGCAGATGTTTCTGAAGACATCTTTTATTTGCTCTTCCCATAGTAATTGGTGTTTGTTCGTTTCCAATAATTCATCAAACCCATTGGAAGTCAATAATCGGATCCAGGTTATCTCAAAACTGTAAATCAGTCTGATAAATTGATAAGCCACAAATTTTAGATATATTCAGTGTTCTGACGGATATGATAGTATTATTAATTGTGGCTGGTGTTGTGTAATGTCCTACTGCTGTCAAACAGACCTGAATTGAGTCCTCGACAAAATCTCTAGATTTTTTTTCCACCTAGTTATCTGTAAGTCAACGGGTTCAATTAAAAACAAAACAAAAAAAATCTGCTTATTATTTGTTCAAGATCAAACTGCATTCCTCAGGGTGATCCATGTTGCATTTGTCTGTTTTTTGTAGGATTGGGAAGTCCGTTACCATCGGGACACGCCACTGACTCCAAGACAGGATGTGAATGCACCTGATCTTTACATACCAAGTAAGTATGTGGTTAAACACAGTCCTAAATGTTTTGGTTTAGCCCATTTTTGATTAATTACAATTTGTTTAATCTTTCAGCCATGGCTTTTATTACTTACATCCTACTCGCTGGAATGGCTCTCGGCATTCAGAAAAGGTAAATTATTTTCGCTCATCTCATTTATCTCATGAAACACTTCTGTTTGTGTCAGATCAGCTAAGCAGGGAAGTGCATGTTGATTTTTGTGTGAAGGTTCAGTCCAGAGATTCTTGGGATGTGTGCCAGCACTGCCCTTGTTTGGATCATCATCGAGGTCTTGGCCATGTTGCTGAGTTTGTACTTGCTGACGGTACACAGTGACCTCTCAACCTTCGATCTCATCGCCTACAGTGGATACAAATATGTTGGGTAAATAAGCATTCACTCAGCTAATTGTGTGTGTGTACAGTAGACAATGTTGTCTTTTCACCTTAGTGGTTGAGATTTCTTCATCTATTAAGGTCATTTGAAAATAACACTTGTTCCATGTTTGTTGTGTGACCATGTGTATCTATATCCTGTAGGATGATCTTCACAGTGTTGTGTGGCTTACTGTTTGGCAGTGATGGTTATTTTGTGGCCCTTGCCTGGTCCTCTTGTGCCCTTATGTTCTTCATTGTAAGTATTTTTAGACCATGTTGAAATCATCTACCATAATTACAAAAAGGCTATACAAATAAAAATATTATTAATCACACTGCACAAGTAGGCCAGAACGCAGGTTTTTCCCATCAGAGCAATACTCTGTAACTAAATGAATGGTTTATTGATTTTACCCAAAATGTGGGTGCTGATGTAGGATTTCTTTTACCTCCTGCTCAAATTGAATAGCATTGATGTGTAAAGGGTTAGTTTAACATTAACAGGCAAGTCTTGCCCATAAGTAGTCTGGCATATAACTCAACACCCCCTTTTAAACCACAGTATAGTCTTCTTCAGGGTATTCTAGTTTATATTGTGTACTTCCTATTATACCAGGCCTAACATTTTTATTATGCTTTCAGTTTTAATGTGTAAACTTCATATGTCTCAGTTTTGCTGTTCATTCCTTAATTATATATATTAAATACATATATGCTGATTTATTTTTTTCTCCCATAGGTTCGATCTTTGAAAATGAAGATTCTGCCCTCTCTCTCGTCAGACTCAATGGGAATGGGATCAAATGCCAAACCTCACTTCCGCCTCTATATCACTGTGGCGACCGCAGTGTTTCAGCCAATCATTATTTACTGGTTAACCTCTCACTTAGTCAGGTGACTGTGAGGCTTTTAATAACCTCCGGTCCAAGTGATCTGGACACAGAAATTTGTGGTTGTTGAGTGTTGTACACTTGCCCTTATATTCTTTTGTCAGCAAACTTTAAGCATATGTGTTTAACTGCAGTGTATGCTGAGCTTTTCAGTAGAAATGGTTTGAATAATGTGTGTGAAGAAGTTTGTCTGCCATGACTGAAAAGCCACACTGACTAATGCTTTTTTCTGTCCACATAACTTTTAACAAAAAGGGCTTTCACATATACATTTGTTTAATCAATACTGATTTTGTGCAGGTTTATACAATGTTTCTGATGTGGTTTAAAGTAATTATACAACAACAATCCAATACATGGACAGAAATTCACATGACACTTTTGATTCAAGTAGTATTTTTCTGCTACGGCAGTGCTGCCACATTATCTCCCTTTCTATGTTCAATCCAGATTTTTTTCTTGATCTACATTTTGGAAAGCATGTCAGTGTTTGGATTTTTGTAGAAAATAAATATATTTAGCCTTGTGTACTCCGTAGGGTCTGTTTCAAGTTTTTTTCTTTTTAAATCTTGATATAAAATAATACCTTCCATTTGTGGGCGCCTTTTTTTGACACTCAAGGTCACCTTACAGGATAGAAGGCAACAAATCCATAAACACACATTGATGAAAGATGCATAAAGCAATGATGAGAAGCAGTGTGGGATATTACAGTGAGTCGGCCAGGCTAAACAGATGTGCTTTGAGTTGAGATTTGAACAGATGTGTTAAATCAGAGTTGCGGAGTTCAGGGGGAAGTGAGATCCAGAGAGGCGCAACTAAATGAACAATCAAAATAGATTCTTGAATTTATTGCCCGATTTAATTTCTAAATATAAAATTTTTTTATATTCTCCTTATGAATCTACAATATACCTTGTACACAGCTATTTTCACGTGCACCCAAATGTATCATGCAGGACTAAGCAGATAACTTCAAATATTTTTATGAGGCGTAGATGGTGTTTGACATGTTACTCAAAGTTTAAGGTACTATCCTCATTTAAATGCAGGCAGTATTAATTCAACAAAAACTAAGCACTGACAGAAAGCTAAGGATTACCGCTCCAATTACCCACTTTTCCCGTCAGCATTAGGTATATCCACTTATGCATACCAATCCTTGTTATCTGCGAGCCTTATAATTTTATTATTTTCCTTTCCCCCCTCTAGTTTATACTGTCTGTACTTTTTAATTTGATTAACTTTAAATCACCTATGAGTCAATCAGAGGCATAATTTGGCAAGTGTCCTCAGCATCCCAGCTAATGTATGCTAGCTGGTGCAGTTACGTTAGTCAGTGCTATGCACGCTCCGTCCTCTAAAACTTCAAGTACAAGGAGATGAATACGTCAAACGTGGTGAGTGGACCGAACCTCGATGTATATTGCAGTTTTTGTTCAACATTTTCATTGCACTGCACTGTTTTATGTGGGAAAACTCTTGCCTTTTCTGATGGCTGGTGTCCGCTTGTATGATTGGTGCGCGAGTACGGGCGCGCTCCCTGTCGAGCGTCTTTTTGGTTTCCATAGAAACCACAGCAACACAGCGAGGAGGTAGAAGTGTCCGAGTGCGGTTCTACTTTTGAACGTCAGGATTCCGCCTTTAACTTTTACACCGACGTGTTCCGGACATTTAAAGAGAGTTATCTGTCCAAGTCGTCGTTTCTTCAGGGGTATCTGGTGAGTAACTGTTTACAACAAATTATTTAAAGGGCTTTCAGTGCCCAGAGGGTTACCTGTGAAGAGGGGGAAAGGCGGCTTTGAATGGCTAGATGAAACTTTATATTGTTCCGCCATTTGCCTGCTAATTTGCTTTGTGGAGCCCATGCGGCATCTCAAACTCACTATAAATGTTTATTTAAACATCATAGTGCATGAGATAACTCGGATGTTTTGTAAAAAGGGTGTAATCGGTGTGCACGATCAAGGTTATGTGCGACCTGCACCTCCTCACTGACCTGGTTTACTGGAGCAGGACATGGAAACATAATGTGGGGTTTGAACATTAAGTGGATGCCCATCAGAGGGGAACAACTTGGCTAACATGTAACTAATATTTTAATTCTCTTATTGTTTTGGTTTCCAACACCAAGTTTAAGTTAAAAACCATCACATTACACTTACTGTATTGCTTTGAACGACAGTTCTGTCCATTTAATTCATTCAAAAAAGCCAAATCGAAAACAACAAAATCAATCACTGCCTATTTGTGTAATTCAACCACGTGTCACCACTGTGCCAGAAAAGAAACAAATTGAAAAAAGAAACCCCAAAACATAACAGCCATGGGAATAAAATGAATGTGCATTATTTATTTATTTTTACCTCAAAGTGTTTCTTTACCAGGCTTTATGAGAATAATCTGGTTCTTACCAGGTCTTAAAAGGTCTTTACAACCTCAGATGTTCATTAACAAATTGCATATTACGTTAACCATCTAATAGAAACCAAACTAAATGCTGGAGCAGTTGGTGAATGAGTAGTTAGATTTTTTAAAGATCTTACCATTACCAATTAGATAATGCTCTTAGCCCCTCAAAGCCCAACCAATGAAAAAAAGGGGCAAAAATCAAAATGTTTTAAAATCTGAAATCCTTTTTGACCCTTTAACAAAATGAGGGGAAACAAGTTAACAATTTTTATGTATATATGCCATTTATTACCACATTGTATGTTAAAATTATTGAAATGTAGTTGTCTGCTTTCTGCTATCCATTAGGGGCCATAAGAAAAGTATCAGACCGTGTACAACAAGGTTTTGCGACAAGGTTTTAACATGTAGTGATGCAAAATGTCTAAAAAAACTATGTATCAAAGATCAAATCAAATTAAACTTTATTTGTAGTCCTTTTCATACATCATGATGCATTACAAAGTGCTTTACAATGTAAAAACAAATATTAAAAGTCTGAAAATATCAAAGATCAATATCATACACATGATCATGCTCTCTTCTTTCACATATTTATCGTCATACACACACACGCACACAAACACTGGGCTTGTTTTGCGGCCAAAAGATCTGGACACATTGCTGTTACTGAGTCAATTATAAACTCCTCACTAGAACAAAGTATATCTGTGTCAAATGTGAGGCCATGTCTGACAGCTAAAGCCTGGCCATGATGAAATCATGCAGGATTTATACTTTTCCTGCTTCAACACTCCTGCCCAAGATCAATGGGTCATTCCCAGGTTTGGCCATCACTTGACAAGAAGCTTTTGAAGAGATCCATAAACTCTGAATCAGGCATGTTGGGGCAGGGAAACATAAAACCTGCAGGACAGCAGCCCCTAAGGACAGACGTTAGACATCACTGTCTCAAACACAGCAATAAACTTACAACAGAACGATTGAAAAAGCAAAGACTAAAAGCTGCAATGGTCGCTGAACAGTCCTGATGTAAATCCAGATACAGTCCTTAAAAAAGCTACACATTGCTTGCAAACCCAACTGAACAGAAGCAACGGTGCACAGACATTTGGTTCAAAATTCGTCTACATTGATGTGAGAGGCTGATAATGTTATACTGAAAACAATTAAAGTTGTTTTTCAAACACATTCTTTTACATTTTGCCTATTCAGTAAGTAAAGACATAAGCAATGTCCCAATTTGGGATCTTCACAGTTCGAAGTGAGCAGTCTACGGAGGCTTATTCGTTTGTGAAAGAGACAGGCTACCTAATGTGCGATAATTTCCCATAGTGCTCCAGTCCTCTGTTGCTTACTGTAGCAATTGCAGGTGTGAAAGCGGTCTCAGTCCTCCCCCTAATTCCTTTGGATAGCTGCATTAAAAAAAATAAATGGAGCTGGAAATGTCCACTGAAAGTCTCATTTTGAAATATGCTTTGTGGCCTGGTTTTGTTAAAAAATAAACAAAAAAAAGGATAGACATTTAAAAACAAATCCACAAATATAAAACATTACACAAATTTAATGGCACAGTTTAACAAATCTAAAGTTCCTTTTATATCTTCTGTCACATATCTACTGTAATGCAAATACTCCTCGGCACTTTGCTGCTCATCTCTGTCATCAGAGCCGTGGCTCTGCCGGTCACCTTGTTCAAAATTTATTCTGAGAGAAAAGAGGCAACAGAGGATAAACTGCCTGCAGCCTTCGCTGCAAGCCAAACAAAGTATGGGTTTGGAGGGAGGATTCAGAGGCTCTTTATTCAGACAGTACTCGGCACGCTGTTGTTACATATGCAGCCGACAAATCCGCACTTCGAAGTGTGCAGACCCTAATCTGGGTATTGTAATAGTAAAATATGTCGTCTTTTATTGTTCACCTGAGATTGTATTCACATAATTCTAAGATCTAATGAGACTGGATTTTATTCTTTCTAATAATCTTTCTTTGAACACCATTAAACATAAACCATTTCCATGCAACAGTAAAAAATAATACCGTGTAACTCTGGTTTTGTCACCAATACTTTCTTTAAGCGCTGAGCAGTATAGAGATTTTGTCATATGCAATATAGAATGAGGGAATATAGTTTATATTGAGTTAGCTTGTTTCGAGTTAAAAAATATCTTTTTTTTAGCATTTTGTACAACTGCATCCTTGTTATGGTCATTGAAATTTTTTATCATTTTAATACACATCTACTTTAATTTCAGTCAAACATTTCAATGCACATGTGCTTCTGATCCTTGATAGAAGTGCATTTAGCACTCAAGGCTGTAAATTTGAACCCTCCTCAGTTACTTGACCCAAAAAAATTTATATTGAGATATATATCGTATATTGTGATTTTAAAAAAAAATCATTTGGATATGAAATTTCTTTTTTGACAGACATCTATCTAAATTCGGGGGAATTTGCCATTTTGGGGCTGAACGTGGCTGTTTCCACCTTAAACGCTGACTTATTTCTGCCATATCTTTCAGCAGTCACACACCTGAATGACCGTTGGAGATTTCCTCCTGAGTGATGGAGAACAGCTCTCACACACTGCCATCCTCAACCCCATGTCTTGCCACTCTCGGAGGCTCTCTGCCTTTCTCCTCCTCACCCCTGCAGTCCTCCTCAAACGGCCATGCTCCGCTCCCGCTCTCACCCATCTCTTTCCCCACGTCCCCGACTTCGCTTTCACCAGCAACAGCTGACTCCGCTAACCCGTCCTCCCCTCTTTCACACTGCACTTCATCTCATTGCCTCGAAGAACAAATCACT
>JBBBVT010000007.1:16620902-16631585 GCA_037177035.1 Craterocephalus eyresii
CCTCGAAGAACAAATCACTCAATGCTTCAGACAGGAAAGCGTGTGTGACCAGGATGACCTGACCTGTCTCAGCTGGCTGCATCAGAGAGGAAATTTGCTTCCGCTTCAGCCTCTTGCCAAAATGACACCGCCGCCTCAGCAAGAGTCTTGCACACCTGCCCAAACTCCTCCTCCCGTCTCATCCAAGCCTCCATACTCTTTCAGCAGCCTGATTTTCATGGCGATAGAAGATTCTCCACACAAGAGGCTCCCAGTGAAAGATATTTATGAATGGATAGTGAACAATTTTCCCTACTACAGGACAGCCACGGGAGGCTGGAGGAACTCAGTTAGGCACAATCTCTCCCTGAGCAAAAGTTTCCGTCGTATTCAAAGGGACAAGAGCCAGGTGGGTGCACAACTCTGACGATGTGCATGAAAGTCTTTGACTCTACACTGAATTAAATAAATCAGCTCTAGAGTTAAATTTATTGTACTTTTCATGCCATCTGATGTATTTGTGTTGTTCAGTATTCAGAAGAGGACTTGTGTTTGTTGCAGTCAGTGGGGAAGGGGTCGCTGTGGTGCGTGTGTCCGGAGTATCGACCAGCACTCCTGGAGGTCCTGAGGAAGACCCACAGTTATCACAGCAACAACAGCAATCTGTTAGATAAGCCTGAACTGTAAGTACGATCACATGCTGATTGCAGCGAGCCTTTGTCCAACAACTACTAAAAGTTCATGTTTTATTCACTTTATTACTCCATTCAGCAGTGTTTATTCATTCAAGCAGCCTCTCTCTAAACCCATAATGGATTTTAGGAAGAAAAGTCTCATGTAGTAAAAAAAAAGAGTAAGAAGGCACATAACCAAAGAAGCTGGGTAGCGGTGTGTTTTGTTTTTGCTTCATAAGTTTGAGCAATTGGCAGAAATGTTAGTGTAAAACTGATGAATAAACATGACAGAATACAGTAAATAAAAGCCGCTTTCATATGAAAAGCTGTTAGGGAAAACACAATATATTTACTTAATGATTAAAACAGTGGATTCCCAGAAATAAGGAACATCAAGAGCATCCCAAAACAATCAATACTATGATAACTGGTAAATATTCAGTCAGTGAGTCATAGATAAGAATTAAATATTTACCGCCACTTTCCTCTCAAAACAACAATAACAATTTGCAGAATTGTTGTGTTTTTCAGTCAACTTGAATATCTTCATATAATAAGTTGGAGGAGAAAATAGTAAATAAATAAAAAAGATCCCTCCCACTTTCTTTTTTTTTAGCCTTTTTGTAATTCGATAGTCTAATTTATTATCTTCAAAAAAAAAGGGCAATAAAAGTCTAATCTTTTAGTTAGGGATGTAACGATACTTCGAAAATCAATTTAAAATCGATTCAAATTGCTTCTAATGGCAATCGATGTAGAAAAAAGGAAAATCGATTCGCATCGGTGCAATCAATGCAGATGATGTTCAAAGCAAATAAAAACTTCTTTTGTTCATAAAAAGATTTGTGATCATTTCTGCATCTATAATAATTATTTGTTCAGTGTTATTTTTTTTTAGTACAACAGAAATAGAAGGCCACAGTTTTAAACAAGGGAGAAAAAGGCAAATATAAAAAATAGACGATTCATTTGGCCATAAAATAACTAAAATTAATTTTCTCGGAAAAAAATCATAAAAAATCAAGAACATAAAATCGGAAATTGAATCGTACTGTGGCTTGAGTGAACCGTTACATCCCTAGTTGTAGTATATTCCTCTGAACGACTTGATCCTTGTATCTGTGAAATGTCATTCATATATGGTGTGCAGGCTGGAAGGAGCTGATTACGAGGTGCCTGCGGTCTGTGATACAATGGAAATCTCAGGTTAGTGCTCACGCTGGACTCATGTCACCTAATCAGAACATGAACCTACATATTTGACCGTCATTGCATCTTTTCGTTAGTGGTTCTTCATTAGTGCGGTAGCAGCTCTCTGTGACACTTTTATCGCCTGCAGCTTTTCTTCGGCTCTGCAGCTCTCTCAGCATGCGACATTGTTCCTGTGTTTGCGTTCTGTTTGCATGGCAACTGACTTCTATCACCTTGGTCACCAAGCAATAGCCTAGCTTAGTCTCTGTCATAAGTCCACTTGTTTTATGTGTGCCGCTTGTTCAGACACTTTGTATGAAAATGACCTATTAATATTAATGTTTTAATTATTCATTCAGTCATTTTTATTTTTATGCCCTTTTACCATCATGCAGAGCCTCTTTCTCAAACCCTGCTCCTCTCCATGTCTTCGCCCCATGTCCTCACCACCGATAACTCAACTTTCACCGAGAACCCACTGTGCCCTTTGACCCCAGATCACGAGGAGCTTGTTACCATGGAGTCTGTTCAATACCAGCAGGAGGGGGTTAGTGAAGACATGGAAAAGGATCCCCTGTCTGACAGTGGATACATTGAGTTACATTATTACCAGTCCAACCAGTACCAGTACCTGGTGCTGCCGGGCGACACAGAGCTGGACTTGGAGACCGTGGAGATCCTTCAGCTCGATGCTGAGGCCCAAGAGGCTGCTGGGTCTCTGCTGGACCTGGCAGGTGGTGGCTATTAGTTAAGATCTCACTTCTCAGTTGAAGGCGCTTGCAGTGCTTCGGTCCATTGTATGAAAATACTCCCATAAATCACAAACTTAGATTTCTTTTGGTTACACTGCCTTATTAATTGTGTTGTTGTTAGTCAAATAAAGATAGAATAAGATCTATAGATGGACTAACTCAAAGCACTGGATCACATGACTCCAAATGTATTGAAGCACTTTTCATTACCAAGCTGTACTTAACACCACCACAACAAACAATACCAGCTATGTATGATTATATCTTTAAAACTGATGATAAAGTATTAATACAGTTATTTTTTATTGTAACAGATCAAACTCATTCTCAGGGGTGGAAGGAGTGCTTCCAGCTCAAGCAGACATACTGTTTTTCAATTAGTTTCCCAAGCTAAAGCTAATTTATGTTGAAACGCTCATGAGAATTGTACTAAATTACCAAATGCACTACAAGTATGGGCAAGTTCTTTTCTCGTTTTTCAAATTAGGTTTTTCTAGGTGTAATTTTTATGTACATCATGTTACTGTCTGTTCTCCAATCTTTTATTGTCTTTGTTCTGGATGAAGTTGAAACCCTGGGTATGATCTTGTAAGTTAACTTTTTGTTTTCAATTAGTAAGAGTTGAATTAACCCACTGCCATTTAAATTAGAGTATACTGAATTTCTTTTGGTTATGTTTATGTATTTTCCCAGGCCTCAGATTTTGTAATCTAACAAATAAAAATGTTGATGCTGTTCATGTGGATGAATTTTTTTTTCTTCTGATAGAATGAATGAAAATGAAATGAAAATGAATGAATGAAAAATACTTTATTAATCCCAGAGGGGAGTTCAATATTGTAGAAGTTTTTTTATACATATATATATATTATATACATATTTTTGTATATATTTTTACATAAACATATTTTTATATTTATATTTAAATATTTTTTATTAGAATTTTTATTACGTTTTTAATGTTTTATAATATATTTATATACTTACATTTTATATATTGTTTCTTTTTTAAAATAATATTAGAATATTCTCTCTTACATATTTATTTATTTATTTATATCTTAGATACTGTTATATTCTGTTGCTTTTTGTAATAACACCATTGGAGAGCGCTATACCCACAGCTTACACTGTTTGCCAGATATATCCACGATACACCTTGAAACAAACTTCAATTGCTAAGCAACAGTGTTTGTCTCACATGTGAGGGACAATATGATTTGTGTAAACGCAAAACACCTATCCTGTTTTACATGATGCGTTTCCTAGTTCCGTATCCGTCACTTTTTACTAAAACTACAGCTCCCATAACGGAGTTGGTACAAAAGGGCATGAAGTCATCTGACCAGCCCATAGACTGTAAAAATAAGGACCAACCCGATAAAGGCTGGAATTTACGTTGTAACTACATTTCCCACGTGGCATTGCGCAACCTGAACTCGGAAGTCTGCGAACGTCGTTGTGGAAAAAAGTTCTCATGGTTGTTTTCGTGCCCGTGTAAAAGTTGGTCGTTTCTCGTCTCTCCCGAGACTTAGTTGAAGCTGTTTGAAGACACCAAAGGTAACGTCGCTTTTTTAAACAATCAAACAAAGTAAATAAGCAATTTAAAATGTATTTTGAGTTACACGCCTTGAAATGCTGCCTTGTGTGTCATCTCTCAGCAGCTTTATTAACAGCCCGTTACGGACGCGATAGCTCTTTGTTTATGTTTGAATCCGTGCAGATATTTAATCGTTAACACGTAATTTAAACAGAGGATATGCACCTTAACTTTAGCGAACTGTTAAGGTCATCGTTGCCGCTTAAAACATCTTTCTACATCAAACACCAGCTTGTTCCGTGTCTATAAAAGGTGCTTGGCAGTTTAGGTTGCCCCCACGCAGCTTTTATTCCAAAGCAAAGGAGATTACGGCAAGATTTCTTGCACTTTCCGTGATGTCTTTTGCAACCCTTTCATTGCAAAGAAATGAATGGTATGCTGTTCCTCAGTGCCACACCTATGGAGGTGTTTTGGTGAAAGCAGAGAGTGAGCTGGAATATGACGCACCGATCAACAGTGTTACCCAGAAATCAGCCACAAAGGCATCCTTTGAAGCAGCCGAGCTGAGCTGAGTATAGGAGAGCATGCTGAATCCTTAAGCTGCAGGCAGAGCAGCATGACACCCATAAGAGCAGCCCACTTCCAGCCCTGCACAGAGCTGAACATTGTCTCTGGTGGAATCATGTTTTTCAGCCATCAGAGGCAAAACGGCATTCACAGAGTAAACAGCTTTTTCTCTTATTGCCATTTAATTCTGGCATATTTAAAGTTAAAGCTCTTACAGGTCAGCTGAGTGAATGTTAATCCGTGTTGACACTGATTTCTCTTCAAAGTTGCTGTACAATTAGTTTTGTTGGACCAAATTTTTATTTGCTATGACAGAATTTCTACGTTTTAATCTTCACAGGGACCATAAGTGCTGCAGAATGGGGAGTAAACCAGGCCCAGTTCAGATTGTCACAGTTCGCAAGGAGGATCACTCCTTTGCGTTGGACACGGAGGCTTTAGCTCGGGTTCTGTTGGCTCCTGAAGTCCGAGACAAACATGTGGTGGTGCTGTCCGTGGCTGGAGCTTTCAGGAAGGGCAAAAGCTTTCTGCTTGATTTCATGATCCGTTATATGTACAGAAAGGTAAGTCACACTCTGATTTACTCCATATATCCATATTTGTTTACAACAACTCTTTCTCAAAGACACTTAACGTGTTGGATGTTGGAGTTTTTTCACCCTGACTTATGAGGAGCAGAAAGTCTGGACTGGAATTTCTCCTCTTAAATTTTTATATTCTGGAAAATTCCTAAAGGATTAGTGTGAAACATCCAGTCACACTACAATAATGCCCATCCCTGTCATGATATGTGAACAGACTTGCTTTCTGAATGGAGATGTTAGTTGTCTCTCTGCGTTTAGAGAGGACTGCGTTTAAAAACCTTAGATTTGTTTGTGTTTGCATATTCTAAACTTGAATAATGCACGTGATTCTGTCTGCAGTACTTAATGATCAGTCATCAGTTAGTTTTTTTTCCCCTCTTTCCTTTTTAAAGCTCATGTGCCATTAAAAGATCTTATACCATTGGCGCCATGACAGCTGCTTGTAAATAATTATGGCCTGAAAGCGCTGCTCTCTACTTCCTGCTGTTGTAAATATGCAAAAACTGTGGAAATGGCTGTTTAAGATTCTTGGCGAAATGACTGCAGCTGCTGTTAAATAGTAGTAAATAAATGGCAAAATGTCCTGAATGAGCCTTAATTTTTCTTGATTTGATGTTAATGTTGCTGTTTGTGTTTGTGCAGGGTGATGATAACTGGTTGGGTGAGGAGAACGAGCCCCTGACTGGATTTTCTTGGAGAGGCGGTTCAGAACCAGAAACAACAGGCATCCAGTTGTGGAGCGAAGTTTTTGTTGTCCGGAGGACTGATGGAACCGAGGTACAGCCCACACTCGCCGATTGTTTTGAGCAGCTAAACCTTCACTTTTCTGTTGTAGATTTGTCATTTTTTCCTCAAGTTTATTAAAAAAAACATAGCTTACATTTTTTAATGCATCATCTTTTTTTTCTTTCGTATAATTGTGTCAGTCATTATTTGTTGAGAAATTTTTTCTATTCAAAGTTTTAGTTTCTGGAATTTTACAATCTTGCTTCTGTTTCCATTAATCTAAATTTCATCTGGTTTAATGTTTCTTCAATGGTACAATTCACATTGTAACATTTAATTTGCTGTTAAACCATCTTACATTACACAAACTCATTTAATCTGCTTCTGTAGGTGGCTGTGGTGCTGATGGACACTCAGGGAGCGTTTGATGACCAGTCTACGGTGAAGGATTGTGCCACCATCTTTGCCCTCAGCACCATGACCAGTTCAGTTCAGGTGAATGATCTCTGAGTATCACTGACTTAAAAATTCCTCCTTACGTTATTGTTATTTATCATTACAAATTTCTCTTTTTTAGATTTACAATCTCTCAAACAACATTCAGGAGGATGATCTGCAGCAGCTGCAGGTCTGTATCGATTAGCATGATAGGATGATGCCTTTTTTTAATTCATTCTTTATCTATATATATATATTTTTTTATTCTTTAAAAGTTTTGAATCTTTGTTGATGGGTACAATTTACATGTAAAAAAACATGTGCACACCAACATTATTAACATTTGATAAAACATTTTCCTATCAAAAAACAAAAAACAGTCCTGACAATAGACCAGTGTGAATAGGGGACAAAAACATTTTACCTTTGTCCTATTTTAAAATTAAATTGGGTTTTTTAATTTGAATATACTTGACTGATTTTTGCAGCATGCTATAAACCAGTCTTGCTTCTGATTTACAAATGCTGTAATTTCTTCCATCCTATATATATCGATAATTATATCCCACCATTCTGGTATAGTAGTAGGAACATCCTGTGACAACCATTTTTTTGCAACAATTTTTTTATTTGCAACCAATTTATCTTTCTTGTCCCATTCCCAAGGTAGACAACCAAAAAAGACAGTTTTTATATTAAATGGAAAATTACTTTTGAAAATATCTTGTAATGCCAGCTTGTTTCTTAAATTTCCACCTGACAGAAGGATTTTTACTTTTGTATAATGTAATCTAGATAATTATTATATCTAATACAGCACCCAAACTCCAAACTTTAAAGTGGACATGTTATTGTAATTTACACCTGTGCGTTTTTGTTGTGGGACTCCATTAGGCCGGTTTTGCCTGACTTGCAGTTCAGACTGTACTTTGAGCAGCCTCTTGGTTAATCTTCTGTGTGAGACAATCTGATTAAAGTCTTTTTAGGCTCGTGGCCTTTTTTTTACAGACGCTAAACAGGAAAAAGGGTCAGACAGAGATGTGATCTGCAACAATGGGCACGAGGCCTGGATTTAAACCCGAGCCAGCTGCATCAAGGAGCTGTAGCCTCCGTGCATTATCAAGCTATTTTACACTGGTGTGTCTGTCTGCATCACTCTCAGCCTGTATAGACGGACAGTCCTTTTTTCACCCAAACCGACAGACATGCAGCCGTCTGAAATGGTAAAAATGCATAGCCTCGTGAAGTGATGCTAAACACTGATCAAATGCCAGATGGTTGAATGTAAGCCCAACTCAGGTAAACAGACACCAGTTTTATAGCAAACTCGAGAAAACCCCAAAAAAAGAGTATGGCTGCGCTGGACAATCTTCATTAATTAACATCTAGTTTCCCTGCACCAGAAAGCAAGTCTTTCATCATTTTGACTTCTGTCTTTCAAACAGAAATCAATCCCGGCAGCTTGTAGGTGAGAGACGGGTAGACCCTGGACAGGTCGCCAGTCCACCGCATTAAACATTTTGAATATTTTCTACTATACTATATAATATTTTCTATTCAACATTGGCATTTCTGCCTCACAGTGTAGCTTTAGCTCTGGCCCCTTAAGCCTCCCACTAAAAGACCACCTTTTTTTTCTGGATGTGTGAGAAGCAGCACTCAGAACCTGTGAACTGCACTGTGGGTGAGCCAGTTGCAAATGATGAGCTGTCCTTGGTTTCTTCCAATGGTAGAAATAAACATTGTAAGATCTGTCCAGTGTTATTTCACATTTAAAGGCTCAACCATCTTTTATACGATTATCTAACATTTTAGCATTATTCTGATGGACGATGACTGGCTTAGGCATTGCCAGTGATAAGCAAAGCCAGATTGAGTTTGTAGAAGTAAGAGTTTTTTTCTATAGTACCATATGTAGTATTTTGTTGTTTAAATGTCAGTGCTGATACTTTGAACTTATTAATTCATACTCACTCAAATAGGCCCAATGTTGGGAATTTCACTAACTTAAATTTTGTTTTGGTCCTTTGTATTGCATTTCAGTATTATTTATTTATTTATTTAAAACCATTGCTGCCTTCTCCTTGCAGCTATTCACAGAGTATGGTCGTCTGGCCATGGATGAGATCTTTCAGAAGCCCTTTCAGGTACAAGAATTCACCAGATTTCTGACATTTTTGCAGATGATGGGTGCTCATGTTGAGTTCAAACTCTATTCTCCCTCTCTTCCAGTCATTGATGTTTGTCATCAGGGACTGGAGCTTTCCCTACGAATACGACTATGGGTTTAAAGGTGGCAATGCCTTCCTGGATAAAAGGTTACAGGTACTGAGTAACTCTCATTAATTTAGTCCATAATTTTAAATGCATAGCAATGAAAAGGTGAATATTTGATTTTGAATGCCGAACGGGTTGATTGTAGGTGAAAGAAGCCCAACATGAAGAGCTGCAAACAGTGAGGGAACACATTCACTCATGCTTCACCAACATTTCCTGCTTCCTGTTGCCTCATCCTGGGTTGAAGGTGGCCACTAGCCCTGCCTTTAAGGGACAACTTTTTGGTGAGATGTGCACATTTTTATCATCTTCCACTTTGCTTAACACTTCTGTTAAGCAGAGTGTCCAACATCCTGAGTGAACGTCTGAGTTTTCATGCTTTGCTTTGGTCAGATGTGGCTCCAGAGTTCAAACAGCAGCTGCAGAGTCTGATTCCTAAACTGCTGCACCCAGACCGCCTGGCTGAAAAAGAAATAAACGGAAACAAAGTCACCTGTAGAGGCTTGCTGGAGTTCTTTAAGGTGAAGTTGCATCCATCTAAGCATCTCTGCTGGATCTAAGCCGTTGTCATACCGTCTGTTATAATGTTTCTGCTCCCAGGCTTACATCAAGATTTACCAGGGAGAAGACTTGCCACAACCCAAGACCATGCTCATGGTATGTGCAGAATTAACATTAATTAAAGAAGCCTCAAGTGTACTTAATGGTAGTTTTGACTGGATTATGAATAACATGTGTTGGATTGGCCAGGCTACAGCAGAGGCCAACAACCTGGCAGCAGTGGCAACAGCTAAAGATCAGTATTACAAGAACATGGAGAAGGTGAGTTTGTGAATAAACCACACGTCTTTGTTGGCAGCTAAATGAAAACAGAGTATTCAGTTTTTGTTGGGTTTTTATTGCCTTATTTCAGGAATCGATTATTTGGAATAAATGTTCTGCGTGTCTCTGTAGATGTGTGGGGGAGATCTGCCCTACGTGGCTCCAGAATCTCTGGAGGAGAAACACATCTTTTTCTCTGGAGAAGCTATTCACACCTTTTCCTCCACCAAGAAGATGGGAGGACCTGAGTTTTGTCACCGTTACCAAGCTCAGCTGGAAAAGGAGCTGGAGGAAATGTGGCTGTCTTTCAGCAAACACAATGAGGTAAGGCTTTGCTTCATTCTCTGATTCTTTATTTATGTATTTATTTTCAGGTTTAAGCATCTGAATTATTGTACATTTGATTCTGCTGATGATGTGAGACTTCAATCACTAACTTTTTTTTCTTCTTTGTGAAAGTCTAAAAACCTCTTCAGCGCCTTCCGGACCCCTGCTGTGCTCTTCGTCCTGGTCTGCCTGCTCTACGTGGTGTCGGGTGTGTTGCTCTTTGTCGGCCTGTCCACCTTCGCCTTGGTGTGTGACTGCACTCTGGGCTTGGTCATGATGGCCATGCTGACATGGGCCTTCATCCGCTACTCCGGTCGGTACCGACATGTGGGCGGAGCCATCGACCAGGCTGCAGGTGTTGTGCTGGAGCAGGTAAGCCCAGATGGGATGGCCGGCCAGTATGATCTGCTGTTTGTAAAGAGTTTTACTGATGAGTGTTTCTATGAATGTAATGCACGTTTTAGAGCCACTAGAGGGAGCAGTTTGTCTTTCAAGATATAAATATGATCTATAGTAAACTAAATGAGTAGAGTTCACTAATGTAAATCAAGATGATTAAAACCAACAAACCATCAGCCAACTAGCCTTCCTCTTTGTTGGTAGGTAGGCTTATGTGTGATTAATTGTCTCAGAAATTGTTGCGATAAACAATAATAAGGCGCTAAGCATTATTATCTTAATTTGAGACAGTTTTCAACTAATATATCTTCAAACTTTCAAACTTTATTATATGCAAAATACGATAAGGGATATCGCAACTGGCTCACCTTTACAGGTACTTGCCCCTGCACCATCTGTGAGCCAGT
>JBBBVT010000007.1:16668818-16678944 GCA_037177035.1 Craterocephalus eyresii
TTTTTATGTTATTTCCAACATTTGATTTTAAGGTGTAAAGCACTTTGAGATGCTTCGTGTATGAAATGTGCTATATAGATAAAGTTTGATTTGATCATGGAGTGTGTTTCTGTAGGAACATGCAATGTGCGGGGCAGTGCTGCCGCATGCACAGGCCAGAGGTCAGAGTTCACCTCTGCATTTGACTGGAGGAATGTGTAACTCAACACAGATGCTGGAAAAGTCTATACTGAAGCAGTGAGGTGACAACAATACAAAAACAAGCTTAACAGTCAGATTTAGCTGCAGAATCTTTAAGATTTCCTCTCTTGATCGTTTACATCGTCATCCCGCATCTTTCTTATGCACAGAGCTGATATAGTTATCAACACTATGGCTCTGTTACAGTGGCACGTTACAAGAAGCAGGGGCCCAACTGGTAAAAGCAATAGTCAAATAAAAAAAGAGCGCAGCCAACCCCTCCTTCGGCCTGACACGCTTCTTACAGCTCAGTTATGGAAACACTGATGCTACAGCACTTCCACGTCCACTCGCCCCTCCTGGTTAGAGACAGGCGGGCTGGAGATAAAGAGAGAGGGCAGCAGGTTCTGGGGTCAGCATGAGAACAGCCCGCTGAGTTAATTCAAGCTGCATGAGTGTGTGTTTCCACACTAGCTCGCTGAACGCTTTTATTCTGTGGCGTTGCAGGACCTTTGAGTGTGGACAAATACCTCAAAAGAAGGAAGCACAAGACAGCACACAAGTTGTCCTCACATATTCACATGCAAAAGAAGCTTTTTAAAAGGGTTTATTTGCTATAACAACTTTATTTACACACATAAAACTATTTGTTATAGTATTGATGTGTGTAGAAGCCTGAAAGCTGCAACATATTTAAAAAAAAATAGATTCTTTTTTTCACTTTTCTGTATATAATGTGCCATTGTACAAAAAATGGACTAAATTAGGAGACAGACTTGCAACTGGAGGACAGCAAAACCTTTTTAAAGGTCACATTGAATGCATAAAAGTAGGACTGTGAATCTTGCAGCAACTCACGATTCAATTCAATTCCATTTCTTGGGGTAACGATTCGATTCTGAATCAATTCTCGATTCAAACCGATCTTAATTCACATTCAATCCTCTTTTAGTAACAAAACGTGCTGATTAACTCTGTTCCTCTATAAGCCAGAAACAGCTCTAAGGAATTCTTTCATTAGTAGAAAGAAAACTGATCATTTTCATCAAAAAACTGTTTAAACTTAGAAAACCTGGCAAAGTTTAACATGTCTTTGTCACTTAGCAGCAGCCTTGAAAGTCAAGCTACTAATTTTTAGCCTTTTAAAAAATCAATTCTTGGAAATTTTGAAACAATTTTGAATCTTGATGAAGAAGAATCTCGATTCTGATAAAGATCGATTTTTTTTCACTCCCCTACATAAAAGGTTGTCATGAGTGGACATACTTGTCTTTGTGTGTATTCACAGCTGGTTTTAATACAAGAGGACCTGACAGATAAGAAAATGGTCTGAAGCAGCGAGATGCAGCGAAGGGAAAGATGGATTTGCAGCGCTAAATACCACAACAGAAAATAGCACATATATCACAGCCCCCTGTTGATTTAGGCATTCACTTATTTTCTCTCAATCTTGTGCAGCCGCCATCTGCATTTAAATGTCAAGAAGAAACTTGACCAAAAAAAACCAAATAAATATAATTTCCAAGAACTGCATGAAGGGTCAGATCTACAGCTGAATATTGTATTTGTTTTCAGTATTTTTAAAACAATGTTCCACCATTATTGCAATCAAAATTCCAAATAAGAGTTGCTAATGAACAAATTGTGTTTGTGTTGTTAATGAGGCTTTGGACATCTGCCCTCAGCTCTGACAGCACATCTGCCACACACAGGGTCATCTGAAGTGTTTATTTGTCCATGCAGCTGAACCTAACCTCACAAAAATGAACTGCAAAGTTATTTATTTCATAATTAAACCACTCTGCAAAGACGAACATGTGGCTATGTGAGTTAATATGCAGCTGCTCTTCAGTGAAAACACTTGCTTCTGTAAACTTATTGTATATGTTGCCACACTGAGGCTTCTACCCGATAAAGCATGAAGACAGAGTGTTTCTAAAAAGGACTAGTACAACTTTTAGTCCCACTCTTTCAGCATGATTTAGATGTAAAAGTACTCTTACTCTGGCAGGTAATCATTACTTTTGAACAGCAAGATGGATTGCTGTCAAAGCAGAAATGAAACCCTGCATGTCAGGAGGAGGGGAGGCCGAGCTGCAGGGTAAAAACTGCTCTCCAGAGACATGAGAGCAGCAGCGATCGGCGGTGCCTGAAAAACAGCCCACCGGCTGAAAAACTGGCTCACGTGTGCTTTGAGTCATGTCGACCACAGAAAACTATTCATCCTGCAGAAGCAGCCATGAATGTGGGGGGCTTAAGAAGCAAACATTTCAACAAATCACCTCCCCAGACTCTTGTTAAAACGCTGCAGATCAACTCTGTGGTCGGCTTCTGTTCTGATTTTAGTCTCCGCTGAATTCTGTTTAAGAAAAACCAAAACACACTCAAACAACTACAAATAAGTGGAAAATATGAATAAAGCAGTTTAAACACAATGGCGTGTTGGAACGGGCAGTAAACTGAGAAATATGATGGTTGACTGCACTTTTCCTTTATGGTTTGCTGCCAGTATCAACTGGAAACCTGGATGTTCTTGCAGCAACATATCAAGAGCAGATTTCTTAAGAAGACAAAGAGACAGCTGCTGATGAATCAGCTCAGTGCAAAGTTTAACACAACACCCTGTTTGCATGGTGCCAGTGACAGATGACACATTTCACAATGAACTGTCCACTGAAGTTTAATCTTCTAACAACACTTTGTCAGACCCTGCAACAGCCGTGTTGCCCATTGGTAGACTCACAGAGGCAGACTGCCACCTGCAGGCTGACACCACACGTCCACATGTACAAAACTGTGCAAAAGTCTTGAACCTATAGTCAGTAAATTGGTTAAAACTAAATAAATCAAATGTCTTCTTAATAAAAATACAGTCCAGACCTGTTAAAGTCTTTCAAAGCGCTTTGCTTTTTGTTCAGTTCTCTGTTAAGATGAACACACACTGCTTCCACCACACTGAGGTCTGTGCTGTAGGAAGTAGAATCACCTGCTGTCAATGATTTTCACTGCAGATCTTATGTCTTTTAGGAATATTTTTGCTTTTTCTTCCCTTTTTCATGCCACACAGGAAAAGGAAAACTGCAGGGCCAAATGCATCTCTCAAGTTCACCTGCTCTAGATGGTTTTTTAAGCTTGTTTCTTTTAGTTTTTGTCCTTCATTCGTCCAAATTCCTAATGGGGTTATGGTCACACTCCACACCTTGCAAAGATGTGCCATGTTTTTAATCAATCGCTCTGGTGCAGAAATATAATTCTATGCCAAAATGTGATTGCAGTTTTTGTTTATATAGCTAATTCAAAGTTTATTTCTATAGCACATTTCAACATCGCTCAAGTTGACAAAAGTGTTTTCCATCACAACATAAAGGCTTCATATACAGAGGTGAGAAAACGTTTTTGGACACCCCATGCATTTGGTAAAACATCTAATTCATTCAAGTCCATTCTCTTTCAGCACATTTAAAACAAGAACATCGTACCAAAGCACTGTACAAAATAAGAAAAGTATAAACAGAATACAAAAGATTAAAATACAATAAAACAGTAAATACATGTTCAGATTACATGTTCAGAATAGTGCATTAAGAATCACTTTACGAATGACACATTACCAAAGGTCGTCAAATGCAGTACCTTTTTTACAACCACAGCAAAAAAATGCAACAAAACCTGAAAAAAACATTAAAATTCTTTAATTTGAGATTATCTGTGATCGTGTACATTTTCAAGGGTGTCCGAAAACTGTTTTACACCACTGTAGAACAGGTCAAAACAGAGCAAGTATCAAAGAATTAAGCTAAAATAAATGTCTTCACAACAAGCAATGGTTAAAACGATCCCATTGATTCTTTTCCAATTTGTCTTGAATGAGGTGCCTTTTTATATTTAAAAAAATCATACATTAGTGTTGAGTGGCCTAAACAATAAACCCTTTCTTTTGAAAATTGCCTGTTATGAGGATAAGACTAAGCAGAGTAAAACTGCCTAAAGAAAAACCTTAAAAAGACTTTCAGAAAGTCTGGAGAACAACAGCTCAAAACCACTTTTAAAAGATTACAAGAAAGTCTTATGGGGGTTTCCAGACCTCTGCACAGGACCGTCTTACTGTTGGCACTTTGTTACTGATCACTGGACAATGATGAGGGTTTTCTTCCCATCCCATCAGCACCCAACATGGCCACCTGCTGACATGTGAAGGTTGGGTGGGTTACTGTATAACAAGTGAATAATCTCAATGCAGCACATGAGCCACAGCATGAGAATATTGTAGCATAAAGAAGTCATTACGGTCCTTAGACCATACTATATCTGAATTCCTAACATGTTAATACTACCGAAAGTGTGCTGAAGTTGTTTACTTGTAATAACATTTGGAGCTCATCACACTTGAAGACATGTTAAGCACACACTCAGGAACCAAATGAGACCTTAAAGCAACGTGTGTTAGTTTCAAAGAAGTGTGATCAGTCATCTGAAGAACCTTTTGTTTTTTTTACGTTTTTTTCTAAAACACTGAATACACATGACCAAAGTTACTAAAAATAAATAAATAAAACAAACTTAAAAATTCAAATGAATCTACACTTGAAATATGACCTTTGTCCCACAAACACATCTTAAAATGGCCAAACAATTCCTCCAAAGAATGCAAATATTGTGTGAACGGCAGTGAGAGAGGAGCACATATTTATGCTGGAAGCACACAGAGTGCAAACACCAGGTCGTAGGGTCACTCACCTGAGAAAAGCATCAGCGCACCCAGGACCCTGTATATTTTTAACCTTCTTGATCAGCAGATCCAGAAAATAAACATGATCTTGGTCAAATAAAACAGATATGATCTACTATTACATCATCTTGTATGTTTTTATTTCTATTTTGCTGATTATCTGTTGAGTTGAACCTATAATGGCAAATTTATCTTCATCTTCCAATATTCTAATAAAAAAAATCCTGAAAGTAGACAGTGATACAAATGTAATCAGTTGTTTCATCCCATTTCTGAGATTTCCTGAAAATTTAATCAGAATCCATCTTTTACATTTTAAGGTGTATTGCTTACAGAGAAACATACGCTGCTGAAAACACGACCGCTGCGCCGTGGTGGAGGTAAAAACTATGTTAAAAGGTTTAGACAGCAGGTGGATGTAGATCAGATTAATTATATTCTTCTTAGAGCAACATCTTGCAGAAAACACTGAATTAAATAAACAGCGCATTATGGATTTGATTAAAATGTATGAATTTGGGACACAGCTGGAACTGAAACACTAAGCCAAGGTATCAATTATTCATCTTTTTGTAATGATGGGTAAATAATTGAATCTTTTAAAATAAAGTAAAAACTCCACCTTTCTAAACTTTTATAAATTGCTTATTTATGTAGTTTTGATGCTAAATAAAGTAATAAAAGTCCCATTTTAAGAGGTAACCTATTGTACAAATGTGAGCTTTATTTTCCTTTTAAATGAATTGATGTCTGCGTTTAACTTGCCATTTCAGAAATAGAAACAGTTAATCAAGAGAAGTTGCCTTATGTAAAGATTTATTAATTTATAGTACAAGCAATTTAGTTTTTACATTTATTCATACTGAGCTAAACTTCATAGCAGTGACACTGATTGACAAAAACAAACCAAAGGACACTCAATGGAAGGAATCAAAAGGTTTCCAACTGTTTCTGATGAAACTGCAGCCCATCAACGCTCCCAGTGCACTACCTTTGTTTCTTTTTTTTTTTTAAACACGTCCTCACTGTATGCCACGTGCATCACACACCCGCAGACACTCGCGCACACATTCACCCTCACTAAAATTCAACAAACACCTATGCACAAGATAAAAATTGATATTTAAATTTCAATATTAATGATATTACTGAATTCCAGGATAAAAGGCAAACAAGAAATAACAACAGCATCCAAATGACGAGTAGGTAAAACACCGCCCAAACCTTTTTTTTTCTATTCATCCAACAGGAAAAACTCCTGCTGCCGTATTTTTAGCATCTAACAGAGCAACGCCACTCCTCCCGCCGACCTTCCACTGATCCGTCCGTGTTTAACTGGCCCGTCCAGTCAGCTCCCATCATACGGGAACGTTGGCAGTCTGGTCAATAAAATCTCCCATCTGAAGTTCGAACATGACTCCGCTGACTACCTCCATCCGTCTTCGCTTCCTTTGGACCTGCAGGTGTTTACACAGCTCTTTCTGCTCAAAGTCTTTTCTCCGTTGGTCCATTGGCGGAAACGAGCAGAAGCAGGTGGCAGCTTTGAGGACAACCGGTGCCAATACAGACAGAGAGGATGGCACATTTTCTACCACATGGGGATTTAAAGTCCATCTGTGTGACCAAAAACATTAAAAATAAACAAGCCGTGAGGGAAGAGACGATGAAACACAATTAACATCTCTGAATTAAACTGGTTAAGTGCAAGAGAGGGTTAACACCATTCAGTAAGACCAGGAGAAACGTCTGTGCGACTAGTAGGGAAAGGGTTCAAGCCCACAAATCATTGATAGCACTTCTGTGTCCATGAGGAGCGATGAGTTCCCGGGTCCGTTATGAAAACACCTCCTGCAGCAAACTAATCTGGGACGGAGTGTTTGTTTTGTTGGATCTTCAAATAAAAAGGAGCAACAACAACAAATCATCCTGATAGAGTTAAAGTTCAGGGGCCAAGATTGACTACATTGGCACCAAAAAATAAAAAAAATGTAAGAAAAAAGCCTCAGATTGGACAGGAGTTCAGCTAAAGCGAATAAAGACGCCGAACGGACTTCCTGTGATTTATTCCAGATCAGCAGCTGATGGGAGGATCGGCAGAGAGAGCACAGAGGAAGTGTGTGCACGTATAGATGCAGATGTTCTGTTCTGTTTGGGGGATGTCGGAGTAAAAGGAGGGGGTCATTTATTTTGCTTTACAAGAGGAGGCAGCAGTTGCTCTCTGTGGTTTTTTCTCTGTTCCTTTGACCTACAAAGAAAGAGTAAAAAAGTGAGATAAAAATGTAGAATCACCTGCGAATGATGTTTGGAAAGAAACTGTTCAATTGTAAATGTTCACTGATGTTAAACTGCATCTCATCGAATACACTGACCATGTTTACTGCAAAATGATCATTTAATAAAGTTTCTCACCATGAGAGTTGGGCTCTGGAAGAGTCTCCCTGGCAACCAAGTGCATGACAGTCGTTCGGCCCGGTGGAAGTTTTAGAGCTTTAAACATGAAAAATACATGATGAGTTTTTATTCAAAGTGCATCGGCACATAAGTAGTGGCAACTTCAGGAAAAGAAGAATGCTTTTTTTTTCTTTTTCTAATGGGGAACTGACTGAAATAAAAAATGACTGAACAGCTTTCAGGTTAAGACCCTCTATTTATCTCTTCTGTTTTACAACCAACTCTCGCTGGCAACGCAAACTGGCAACTTTTATCAATTGCTGTCCATACGATAAGGGCTATTATAGTACCGGCAGACCCAGTTTCATTCCACTAATGTTGATGTGAAACGTGACGGAGTTGCCTTCAGTCATAATCTAACAGCATGCTCTTTCTGATTGAGGCGAGCTGTCAGAGAGATAAAGCTTCCTTCAGACCATCATTATTAAACTGACACCAATCAAATGTGTCATTTTCTGTAAAGGTTGCAATCTGAGAATCCTAGACTACCTGGACTATCACTTCCTCATGGCAGAAGTCTGTACAGGATGCAGTTATATTAATAAGCGTATAAAAGAAAATCTGCTTCCCCAGTGTACTTCATTTTTAGATAAATAGCACACTAAGTCCAAACCTAAGTTCTCCACAGTTTCTTTGCCATTTTTAGTTAAAGCATCCACAAATAATGACAAACGGGGAACATCAACAGTAAAGTATTGGCTTGAAAGCCGTAGCTTTAACAGACTGATAAACCATACTGTACCTCATGTGCGCAAAGGGCTTAATGCTACTTCCATACGACTGTTTGTTTTTACCTTGTGTTGAAATTATCCAAGCACGGGAGAAAGAGAGTAAAAGGTTAAAAACTGAGACGTTTCAGTCCCTGATAAGTGATAATTCTGTGCAAAACTGATGTTTAACATTCACTAACATCAGCTCCTATTGTTTATGTTCACAACACTTCTTGCATAGTTATACAGGTGCTAATCGGAAAATTAGAATATGCTGGAAAAGTTGTTTCATTCAGGAAATTAAACATAAAAGGTGAAACCACCACATTTTATGTACTGAGTACAGATCTAAGAGTTCAATTTCCTGACATTTTTGTATTTAAAAATCCATTTTTAATTGATTTCAAGAAATATTCTAATTTTCAGAATTTTTTCATTTGAGTTTTTCTGAAGCTGCGAATCCTTATCAGCAAAATATAAACGAATAAAAGCAGAAATATATTGATTTGCATATTTTTCTGTGTACATTTAATCTTTGAAGTTAAGTTACACGCACTACTCAGAAAATTACAATATCCTGAATAAGCGCCTGCATTTCTCTTACTTAACTTCAAAGATTAAATGTACATATATAGACAAATATGATGCAAATCAATATATTTCCGCTCATATCTGTTTGTATTTTGCGGACATGGATTTGCAGCTTCAGAAAACCTCAAATTAAATTAATAAAATTTGCATATTTCTAGAAAAGTAAACTCTTGTACTTAGCACATAAAATGTATCGGTTTCACATTTTCTGTTGAATTGCCTAAAATTAGACCTGTAGCACCCGTAGACTTGTTTTTTTTCCACTGGTGACCAGGTGACTTAACGCTGAAGTAGAGCATCTGACTGAGTGTGACTGAGTACAGGTAGAGGCCAGGTACAGGGCGCAGTGTTAGAGGTCAAAAGCTTAATGAGATTAAAACAAATCAGATGACCACATTCATTTGCTACTTAGGCTGCTTTGTTTAGACTCCGCTGCTTATTTCTTAAAGACTGACCTGGTTAAGTACAGGAAGGCTGCTACTGTCACAATGGCAACAGATGGGTACATTTTCTCAAATCCATAATATATAACAGTCTATTTTCTTCAAGTGAACCTGCTGCAGTGTAACCACTCATGCTGAAAATATCACATTAAAGGTTACAAAAACGTTTGTTGTTAAGTGCATTTAATTCCTGGCCCTTCATTTATCATTACATGTTGTTCAGTAGTTGAAAACAGCACAATAACTTTTACAGGTGGACTTCATTTGGCTTTTCTCTAAACTCTGGAACGCACATGCAACACTTTTCAATGTTTACGCACTTCTTTCACATCACGCTGTTCTCTAGTCTAAGAAGATGATTAAGCACCGAGAAAAAATGAAAATGTACAAGAGAAGTATCTGATACATGAATCAAGCATTAATAATAACAGTTGTCTTCATCATACTGGTCACATCATAGCATCACCAGACCAGGATGATGCCTAACACATCACAAGTTAATGAGGCAATCGCATTGATATGTTGTGGTATAACCAGCTGCTGTTTGACTGAGTAGCATATTACTGTACGATTCTACTTGAATGCCCTGCATTCAAGTTAAAATATCAGCGTATTGTCCTTTTTTTTTTTTCAAATTATACCCAAAAATTGGATATCCCCCATTTTTTGTAAGCAACGCATATTTGTTTATCACAGATTCATTGCAACACTCAATATTACAAACCACTTCTATCACTTTTGAAAAGTAAAATGTCTTTAAATGGCTTGATATAATCTATGTTGAAACAATTACCATGCAGTAATTATGACAAGGTAATGTGTTAACCTCATATAAGGTTAAACTAATAAAAACAAAACAAGTTTTGCTATGAATTATTGTTTCTTCTTTTCTTTATACCCATATTTTTATACCCATATTTTTAATTTATACTTGATTCCCTTGCAAGAAACTAAGATTCTTCTTACTGAGAAACTTCCCTTCACTGTCCAGCATCCAGGTATTTATGACCATCACACTGGTT
>JBBBVT010000007.1:16679045-16692362 GCA_037177035.1 Craterocephalus eyresii
GTGAGGTGTTGTGGATATATATATATATATATATATATATATATATATAATGTTGATGGTCTCTGTTCTTACCTCCCAGGGTAACATTGCCATGAAGGAACCTCCCCTGGAAGATGAGGCGTAGTATACTGGGACTACTCACCCGTTCTTCCTCCCATCCTGTCCCAAAAAAAAGCATCACTATTTTTTCAAAGCAGACATTTTATGAATATGACAGTACATAATGACTCAAAACTTGTAAACAACACATTTTGATGGAGATTTCTGAGATGTAATCATTGTTAAAGTCTAAACTGAGGTTATTCAATCACCTGTTTTATTCAAAAATTAGTAATATTTGTGCCTAAAACTTTGTTTTGCATCTCAGTATTACAATCTCTTGTCATTTATACATCATTTGGTGAATAAATGATGCTGGTGTCAGTGTTTCTCCAATAACTTAATAATGTAAAATGTAAAGCCCTGGCACAGTGATTGGACTACTATATTATTAATCATCAGCATGTAGGTCTATTATCAATCCCATACTTTTTTAATTTATGCATTACCCTGTAGTGCCATATTAATTTTTTTTAAAGGAAAACTGAACTTGAACTTGATTTTTTAAAAAGCAGAGAATGATAATATCTTTATATCAGCAAGACATTTAGTGCTAGAAATGTTGAAAATATAAAATAAAGTCATGCAGCCAATTGTAAGTACCTGCTGGCCAGTTGTCAAATACATGCTTGGCAATGTCTGTGGCAGAGTCGTTTGGGGAGAAAGTGAAATCTTGCGTTTTGCCACTGACCAGGATAAGGCGGAGGTGCACCTAAAACAAGAAAAAAAAAAAAACCCATCAAAATTTAAGTCCGTAAAAACATCATTCCCTCCAACTCAAACACCACGCTTCCATTAAAATTTCCCCAGGATGTCGTGGTGAAACCCCTCAACTTCTTCCCACCTCTGCAGGCATGAGGGGACCTTCAGCAGGCTGAGGAGAGACAGGCATTCCAGTCTAATTAGATTTATCCACACCAGATCACCACCCTTTGACTGGACGACTTCATTCACCGAGGGCTTATACTGAAGTGAGCCCCTGTTGCCAGAGACAACAACAGATAAGGGTGGGGTTGAAGCGAAGAACACTGGCCCTTTAGTTCCCGGGTGCTGCTGCCACTCTCTGGGCTGTTGGCCTAATGCGATAACCCCAGGTGTCCCAGACAGCTTTGGGCCATGTGATTAAATTTACATGGCCAGTGCGTAGCCCCAAGGGGCGACTGTGAATGTGTATGGAAGCATTTGTAACAGAGGGGCTTCCTCCGGGCAGCTACACAAACTAATGTGTAAATGGATAAAAAAGGAAGGACTAGTTCAAGATGCCTTTAGGGCTAAAATATTCAAGCAGCATCAGGAAATCCATGTTTGACACTACATTGCACAAGATTAAAAGATATCACACAATTCTTGTCTTGATCAGGAATTTTAAGATATTTTTCCACACTAATAAACACCACAAATGCCCATTCATTTAAAGGGTGCAAAATCTAGTTTTTTCTCTTACCTTGCACTGTTTGCTGTCTAATTTATACATTTTATCCAAGGCTGATAGGCTGTATTATTTTTGTTTTATATGACCATTTAACTAAGCTGTAGCGAAAAGAATCACAACTGTATAGATTAATAAATAAAATATTTTGGTTTAGTATGTTTTATGTTCATTTCCACACCAGATCTCAACCCTTCGAATGGGTGACATCATATTATTCTGATCTATGTAATGTGCTTTGGACATATTTAAGAACTGGAAAACTGATGTTGAATATCTTAATTTATTTCCAAAAGCCTTTCACAGTAACTACATGTGATGATTGCACCATTAAGCACCTGTTCAAAGATGTTAGTCAATTAAGCTACATGAATCCGGCCTGAATAATTATTCCATTTTGGACCTTAATTATTTGCTTTACGTAATTTCCTAATCATCCATTAATCTCTTATGATAAATAACTCTGTAACCACATAAAAAATCGAGAATGACAAGAAATTAATTATCCTGTAAATTAAATCTTCGGGTAGTCGCTGTACTCAAGATTAAAAGGAATACTTTTCCCCAACATTTTCCTCTTTTACAAAGGTTCTACATGAACTTTCTTTGGGTCAAATCACAGAGGAGAGAACAAAGAGATTTGACAAATGAACTGTGACGTCAGGGAGGGACATCCTCGTCTCTGATCTGTTTACAAATACAATCCCTCACCCCTGCCCCACCCTCGCTGGTTCTCTGCCCTCCCCTCCTCCCTCTGAACTGAATAACCTCAGTGTGGGGTCGCATCCCCATGTCATCACTAACCGGCTTTTTGCCCATCCTTTTCATCCCCAACAAAATAAAAACAAAGTCAAATCTGCCTGCTTGCCCATGACAACATCCTGTACCCTAAATGCCCTCATGGCTCTCCAGAGAAAGACTTTAAACCTTGACACTATGACTAAAGGTCATTTCGAAGGGTTAAGAGCGCTTCCAAAGGCTTATCTAAGCTTGATGTTTGTCAAGATTCCCAAAGACAATGCCCACCACATGAGAGATGTGTTTTGGTCATTAAATGTTTACATTTCAGAAACCTTTCAAGATTGTAAAGATATCCATCTCAATTCCCTAGAAAATCATACTTCATGGCTTTAAATGGCTGAATGGCTTTACATTACATTAAAAATGATAGAATAAATTAAAATAATTCTGAATTTACAACCTGGGAATGTAGAACCTGAAAATGTTAATTCTTTGAAAAATTTTTTATTTTTTAACTTTGTTTAACCAAATGATTAAAGTACACTGTTAATGTTTTGCATAAAAATATTCTAAATCTTATAAAAAAATAATGCAGAAATATTTCATATTTCTCATTTTTAAACACTGTCATTACAGTTTGTCCAGCAGAATGACTTTGACTTAAACATTATTAGTCAATCTCATAAACCATATTACACTGCTGTTGGTCTCACAAAACCAGATCTTTTACCAGAGGAAATAAGAACAATACAGCCATACAAACCCAGCATGTGGGGAAAAACAAACAACCTGAAAATTTTATAAACTGATCTTTGAAGAGCTTTATAATAATTTAACCAAAAACTGCTTGATACACAAACCAAATATTAATTAAAAACAAAAGATTTTCAGTAAGTAGGCTAAAACGAAGAGGTTGTTTTATTATAGTACTAGATTTTCACAATGTCAGCATGCAGATATCACAGACTGACTACAGAACTAAGTCTCCAACCTGGGATCCAGAGGGTTAGATTGTTTTCATAAACTGTATCATATCTGTCTAATGACGAGAAACGGGTCTGGACCTTCTCAGCACACTTTTATGCACAAACGCACTGGCAGATTTTCCAGAGACCTTCCTGGGTAGCAGGCTGGAAAATCCAAACAAGCCATCAAGAGTGACTGCTGCAGACACTGGCATTCTCACATAAAACCTATAGCTGGAAAATCTGGGGCTGAGGCTCATATGTAGAAACAGTATCAGACAATCTCAAAAGCACTACATGCGACACTCGTAACAGACTCACACTGTGTCTTTACAGTAAAGGGCAAGTTTGTCTGCAACATTAAGAAGAGACAATTAGCATTGATCCCTTCATTTTCCCTTCTTAATGCATTTAAACTCAATTTACTGGGAGCAGTTTTTGGTCTTAACTTAATCTGCCCATAAAAACTGAGCTGTTTGGGGTCCATGTTGAGAATCTGCTAGATGCAGCATCATAAATGTTATCTCTGCCCATTCTTGAAGGCAAAATGGGGGTACAAGCATAAAGAGGGTACAATCATTTGGAATCTAAACCTTGAAAGGAAAGTAGGCCAACGTTTTAACAGAGATTAGACAGATGGTGTTCACAGGAACAGCCATCACGATCCCAGCTAAGTGTTTGTGGATGTTGGCTAATCCATACCCCCTCCCCTTCTCTGCCCCCACCGGACCAAAACACTTAAATTATCTTAACTTAGGCACGTTTGTGTAATGTTTCAACCACCGTTATAATCGCATACATTAATCCTCTAAATACATTATTGAATAGCAGTATGTGGGACTGTCTAAGCCAGGCAGAGAGAGCACAGATCATCACCTTTGCTTTGTGTTGTTACTGAATAAGTGGCAGAGCTTCACTCACCATATCAAGATCCCTCTGGGTGGTCATGGCTCTGCGAAGAGATAGGCCGTGGACGTGGAGCAGAGAGGACGAGACCGGTGTGCTTCAGCTGCTGAAGACGGGGCCAGAGCCCTGACACAAACAACACGGACACTGTGAGGCTGATTCCCACAGCCTGGCACCAAAACAGCACGGCATTCAAGTTCCTATACACCCAGTTAGCATGTTGCTAATGCTAAAACTAAAATCATAACGCTGTCAAATATAACTGAGTCATTCTCTGAAGCAGAAGAAGCAACGAGCACACTGTCTTAAATGATTAAGTGAAATATAATGTCTCACTTTTCGCGCAACATCCATGAACTTGAAAGCTAAAGTTAGATTCCAGCAGTCAACCCAACATTAAATTAGCCAAGTTAACGCACTGACGTTTCACGTCAGCCTAGATTCAGCCACTGTGTGATTATTTAGCTTGACCTCATGAAGCACCGAGTGTTGTCGAGTCGTTTTAAGATGCATATTATGCGTGCGAACCAACAGTTACCGAGTTTAAGTCCTGAGAAATGTCGGGTTCTGCAAATGGAGCAGGCTAGTGCTAACGCTAGCATTAGCTGGTGTAGCTTTTACCAGGGCTTTCTGCGGCTAACCAAATGTTGAACCGCAACCTTTGACCCATCGGTCTCACCTGCATCTGATAATTGTGATGAAATTTCGCATTCAGTAGAGTTAAAGAATCAGCACAGAGCGCCTTTCAGGGGGGAAATTTCGAGTGTAGATGGATAGCCTGTGGTTATGGTTGAGTCGGGATATTGCAGGCTAATGGACGAGAAGACGCCGGATGTCAGCTGGGCTGTAAACACAACGTCCGCAAGGGCTTCTGGGAGTAGAAGTCCATCATTGGTCAACTTTACAGCAGGTTGGACTTTACGTAACTTTTCTAGCTTTTTCTTTAGGTATTGCGCTTGTCTTTTCTCATGACACCACAAGTTGTTTAAGAACTGACAAGTGAAAACTCCCTAAACATTTGAATTCTGCACTTAAAATATAAAAAAAGGAAGGAAAAATATTTTTTAATGAAAACAAAATTCAGATGTAAAATGAAACTGAGGCCACCTACTTTACACAAGTGCTGCAAGGTAGGTTCATATAGGAAGTCCCTCATCCTGCAAGTTTTCCATGCATCCCTGCTCCAACATAAGTTATTTAAATGAATGTGCCAGTGTGATACACTGTTGAATCCATTTGAGTTGAATAAAGTGTTGTAGCAGGGATGCATGGAAAACTTGAAGGAATGGGCTCGTAAGGGCCAAGGTTCCCCACCCCTAAGAGAACAACCAAGTCTAAGATAATCAAATGGTTTTATATTAATTTTTCAAATCATTCCCAATTAAACCAGCATTTAACCACAGGGTCAAACCAAAGTCTTGCGTGGCACACATGGTCATATTTCAGTTCAAGCAAGAAAGATTAAGGTTTTCTTTTAAGATAAAGTATAAATGCCAGTTGGTCTAGCCATGCTGTCACTGCTGACACTTAACTGATACTGAAAGAAATATTGCACACAATTATACATGAGTTTAAAGCAAAATCAGGTTGCTAGAGAATTTTGTCAATGCATTAGAAATGTGCAACCTAAATATCCCTTTTACACGACTCTTCACTAAACTTGGATAAAGTCTTATTGACTAAAATGGCAAGTTTTTTTGTTTCCTAAAATCTTGGCACTCTATGAATATCTATTATTGCTTATAGGACAAATGTTTAAGTTCACTCAGGATAGATTGTTAGCATGTTTGCACAGCTATTTCTATCTACCCATCCATCCATCAGATGTTGCCTTTGGGCAAACTAATATGTTTGATACCAAGATTATGTTACCAAACAATATGTAATAAAACACATGATTATTACTATTATTATTTTTTTATCATCAGTTATCCTCAGAATATTAGGTATCAACAGATGATGTTAAAAAATGTATGCGCTTCTTTCACAAGCCAATAGAATTTACACACAATTTTTTTCATAAACAAAACTCTGTGTTAGATATTCTTCTCACTGCTGTTGAAGTTCCACCTAAAGCAGCTTTGGAGATGTCTTGATTAGACCTTTCTGTCTTGTACAGCTCTTTAAGTTAACCAGATCAAGGCAATAGCTTAATGAAATATGCAAATTGTATTTAAGTCCTATTTATCTGACTTTCAGTTTGTTAATGAATGATAAGTCTTCCTCACACAGCTATGGAGTTCCTCAACGTTGTGTACTTGGACCAATACTTGTCACTCTATATGTGCTTACGTTATTTCCTTAGGTAATATAATTAGACTGTATATAAATTTAAATTGCTACGATTATACTCTTATATACTTCTTCATGAAGCTCAGTGAAACTAATCAGTGTGTCAGATTAAAAACATGTCTTAAACACATAAAGACCTGGATGACGTAATTTTCTCCATTTAAATTCTAATAAGACTGAGGTTGTTGCCTTTGGACCTGAAAACTCAGGCAAAATTGTCTAGCTATGTAACTAATCTGGATGGCAGTAGCCAAACATAAGGGACATGCTCGCTCAGAATGATGCAGAAAATCTAGTCCATGCTTTTCTTACTTCAGGATTGGACTACAATCTCTTATTATTGGGTCTCCAGTTGATCCAAAATGCTGCACAGAGGTTTCTGATGAGAGGAGAGATCATATTTCTCCAGTTTTAGCTTCTCTTCATCAGCTCTCTGTTAAATATGGAATTTGATGTAATATTTTACTCCTTATATATAAAGCTCTCCATGACATTAGCGCCATTAGCTTTCTAACCAGCTAATGGAGGTAGGCAAGCTCCCCAGATGTTATGGAGGTAAACTTCATTAAACCTAAAATGTTTTTGTACCAGGCTGTAAACATTTAATTTCATTATACGGTTTATTTTTGCTGTGAAGTTGGCCTTTTTAAGATGGGGGTCTAAGGGGATTGACTCCTTTTTGGAGCCAGCCCCTAGTGGATGAGGAGGGGAACTGCAATTTTTGGCACTTGGTATAGGCTTCACTTTTAACCTCCATAGTTTTCTACATGGTACAGAGGTTTTTACTTTCTGTTAAAATGAGTTTTTCCTTTTCCTTTGCAACCTGCCATAAACGACCTGAAATGAATTGTATTTAAAGTGCCTTGCGATGACACTGTTGTAATAATAATATACAAATAAAGCAGAGTTGAATTGAATACTAAGGTCTTAATTAAATGTTTGAGACATGTTTTGTTAAAACTAGCACAAAGCAACAGTACAACAACCTATTTTTTGTTTATTCATGGTATTGTGGAGTGACCCATAACGCCACTCTACTCTTTCTTTCTCAGACCTTGTCTCTTTTGAATACCCAGTAACCTTTGACTCGCATTATTATTGTACGAAATAACATACAGTGAATAGCCTGAGAGCTCATACCACAAACCACAATGATAGAAAGATATTTGACTGCTAATTTTATTTTAAGATACTAAAATTTCCCTTGTCTACATAAAAAAACAATTGGTGGGTTACAGGTCCCTCTTATAGCTGCATTCTTGTTGTGTGTTGTTAAAACATACAGTGTAGAAAATAACAACAGGTGACCAGTTAATGTATTATAAGTCTACTATGATGTTTTTAACTGGTCACGTTGATATTTCCCACAGTATATAATGGTTCTGAAGTTGCTTCTGCCGTTTTTCGTTTCTTTCTGGCTGTTCAAGGGTCACCACAGCGAACCATCTGCCTCCATCGAACTCTTTGCTCTGCATTTCCAAAAATCAGTCTCACATCCTTTCTCACTGCAGCCGCATGTATCCTCTTTGGTTTTCCTCCAGGCCTCCTAGTTGTTCCAACCTCAGCATTCTTAATATATTCACTATCCCTCTGTACATGCCCAAACCATCTTAGTCTGGCCTCTGACTTTTATCTTGTCCAGCATGTGTTGTCACCCGGATGTACTCGTTCCTAATCCTGCCCATCCATGTCACTCCCATAGACAAACTACATTTCTCTATTCATGCTACTGAGTCCAACCCATACAACCTTACTGGTCTAACTACTGTCTTGTTGTACACCTTTGCTTTTATTTGTGCTCATATACTTTAATCACACATCACACCTGACACTTTTCTCCATTTGTTCCAACCTGCTTGAACATGTCTCTTCTCCTCTTTTCCACACTCTCCATTGTTCTGGTCTGTTCTGACCCTAATCCTCCACCTTCTTTATCTCTACTCTCTGTAACCTTACCGTACCACTTGATCCATCTCATTCACACACATGTATTCTGTTTGCTGCAGCTTATCTTCATCCCTCTCCTTTCTGAGAAATACCCCCACTATTTTTTAATTTCCCTCTACCTGTTCCATATTCTCACTGTGGATCATAATGTCATCTGCGTACATCATAGTCCACAGAGATTGTCATCCGTCAGCTTGTCCATTTCCAACAAAAACACCACATTTTCAGGTATCAGATTTAAAAAAAGACAAGAGTTCTTTCTGTTCCACTGTTCTCAGCGTTTTAGCTCTATGTAATATCATCTTTTTTAGCTCTAATCAACCTCATTAAGCCAATTCAAACAGCCAATTTACAGTTAATGTAAAACTTCTGAAGTAAGCATTGAAGTGGATGAAAATAGATCACTGTTTTACAGCCTAAAACCTCTTTTGTTCATGAAAGGATGAGGTCCATGGTGTCAGTGAGGTAAAATCATCCATGCTCATACTGATCCAGCTTTTAGGATGAAAAAAAGAATTAATCAGAAATGAAAAAATAATAATAAGAAAATTACAATAATGTGGTGGGTCCCACTCAGTTGTTTTCTTAAGTTTTAATTTTGTTTTTCTTTTTATTGTTCCCTTTTGTTGCCACAGCATGTACAGTTTGGTGAGTAATAGTAGATCAACAGGAGAACTGGGCTTGCACCTGGCAATTAGACACCTGAAGCCACTGAAGCGTTTTACCCCGGAAACCTCTCGCAGGCCTCTTCTCAGTCATGAGTCAGCTGAAGACTCATTAGAGCACAGGTTTAAAAACAAATATTAAAGTTGGAGATTAAGTTCAGTTTTGGTTGGATGAGCTATTCTTTCATCACAATGAGCAGGAAGGCACATAAGCTTTCAGAATCAAATAGAATAACAACACAAAACCTATGTGTGTGTTTTGAGCACAGAGAGCCCAGCCTCAGTGGTGGACTACAACAGTTACTATAGTTTATATTCCTCGATTTTGATATGAAGGTCAAGCCAACAAAATACCAATACAGTAGATAACTTAAGAGTATAACGTCTCAGAAACATAACACTACAAAGATTTTTTTTTTAAAAAGGGGAAAAAAAGACCAAGCATATTCAGTCAAGTCCTGAATGTAAGCACCAAAACCAATTGCAGGCTTTAAAAAACCTAAAGTCTTCCTTCATGAATGACTTCATTAAATTGGATACATACTAAATATTGAGTCTGCAATGTTTTAACCAAGAACAAAATCCTACTCTCATGACACATGCCACATAGTCTTCAATGAATGACGTTAAGACAGCAGTCAGATTTTGATTGTGCAAATGTGGGTCAAAATAATAAAACCAATTGTCCACTTACAGGATTTCAGACACACTCCTCATGGACTGGCTCTCTGATGATATGGGAACACTGTGAGATACACCTGAGAGCTTATAAAAGTTGAGTTCATATGGTCATGTTTTTTTTTGCAAAGGTCAAGAACCTGAACTTCTGTGACTAAATTCTGAATCATGTCCATTTACTAACAAGAGAAACAACCTGCTGGCCTCAAGGCCATTGGGCATATGAACAGAGTAAGAATCTGGTAGGCTGCTGGATGAGACTTTTGCCTGAAGCATACCAGTGTGTCTACACAAGCAAAAAATATACAATGATTTGATTTGATATATATTTTAAAAAATAGGTTGCACATAATCTGATGAACTGCTACTTTCATAAAACAATTGCTAAAATAAGGAATTATACCAATTATAAATAGCCTATGGCTATTTAAGGTTATTTTGTTTGGTCAAACTTTTTAATACAAATCCAGGAGTGTCAGATGTATATGATATGATTTGTGTCATTTAATGACAGCAATTTAGCACAATAAGTAAATTGCTGATTTTTTCTATTACATTCATGAAATGACCATTTCATGAAGAGTTACTTAAATAAAAAATAATGAAAGAATTTAATTGACAAAAAAAATGTGTAGGCATACTTTTTCATTTTTATTGCTTATCTTTTACATGGGTTATTTTTTTATTTGCTTTGTAGCATTTTCTATATTTAAACCCCTACTGTGTCCACCGTATTTAAAAATAAACCAACAATTTTGATTAGAGTAAAGTGTTCTGTAGTTTATGGTCCATTACTAGTTTTTTCTCTCTAATGACCAGTAATTCCTTAAATGGACTAAGTGTACTTAGCACAGTTTCATAAACTGTTACATAATGCAGGTACACGTTGCTTGCCTGAGCCGCTGTTTACGTCTGTTCTGTTTGTCACATGAGGGACTCGGTTTCCCAGAGTTCCATTCCGCGCATGAGCAGATCGCGTTGCCTGACAGTGGTAAACAGACGTCAGAAGGGAGTCTTCGCCTCGAGTCAAAACAAAACAAAGCAAAACAAGTAAAAAAGAGTTAAGAAGTGCATTTTTGGACCACTACAACAACGAGAAGTTTGAAAAAAGTCTTCCCTGATTGGAAATGGCTACTTGGAAGGAGTTATCTGAGTTTTTTCACGGACTTTTCCACGGATTGTAAACTCTGGAGTAGCAGAAGCTTAAGCAGCTAACGTTACGGTGGCTATCGTGCTGATTTCAAATTGCTGGGAGTGTGAGCCCACAGACGTCCGGGCGGCACAGCTTCACGCAGCGCCTCGGAGCAAACTCCCGGGTTCGTTTACAGAAACGGCGGGGCGAAGATCGGCTGCTGTCGGGGCCTCGCTCCAGAGGGTTTAAAACGCGCTTCTTCGAGCATCGTGTGCCGCGGCAGGAGTGTGGAGAAACATGGCAGATGGTGACATGCGCCTGGCCGCAATGTGGCGAATCGTGCAGACCTGAGGCACGGACTTTTCTTTCTACATTTTTATTCTCTTCACGTTTTTTACTCCCCTAAACACTGTAAAGCAGCCAAAGGGGCTTTTTCTGTCTTTTTTAAAATTATTCTTTTTCAAATTAGTTTGCGTATATTTAGCAGACAGGCTACACAGACGCTCGCCAGCGTCTCTGAACTGTTTCTGCACTTCGGGGCAGCAACACACCGGCTTCCCGGTCAGGCAGCGGCCGGATATTTTTCTTAATAACTAATTCAGCCAGAGTGACTATTTACTCTTTGTGGATTAGCTGGGAATTTAAACGAGAGATTAAAAAAATTCGTTTTAACTTACTTTTTTCATTGTTTTTGTGGAGGGCTTGTTGTTGTTTACAAGTACAGGGGCTATTATCAGGAGCTCCTTTGAAACGGTAGCCAGCTAATCCTTCAATGCGTAGTTTTACAGTAAAAACAAAGCAAAAAGTAATTCTGTATTTCGACTCCTTCATAAACTATTTTATTACACCCCCCCCCCCTTTTTTAAAAAAAAAATAGATATTTAAATAATATTTTTACCCCTAACAAAAACTTTTAAAAGCGCGTTTATTATTAGGCATGGCATTGTTTTGTATGCTAACACATTTGAGACTTCTTCCATTCATCTGCAGATGAGCCAAAACCTCTGTCCATCCAGATGTGTTGGTGCTCATTGCCACTCCGTCACTTTTGTTTTTATTTCATTCAAACAAAGGGACTCCCGTCTCAGCCATCCTTCGCTCTATACAAATCGGAAGGTTTATGATAGTTACTATTAAGGAGATTATTTGGGTTCCCTAATCTCCAATCTGAGGATTAACCGAGTCCATTGGTGTGTCCAGATTATTGCGTCTCTTTTCTAGGCCCCTGAGTAGACACCCCCGCCGTAGCTCAAGGATATTTTGCGTGCGCGTGACAGATAGTTTGGAAAAAGCATCACGGCTGCGCTTTAAAAAAAAGTAAATGTTTTAAGTAAAACCCAACTTTGTCAAAGAACTTTTTTAGAAAAAAAAAAAGCCACCATGGAGGAATCAACGATGCCCCCCATTGACCCAGATTTCGAGCCACAGAGCAGACCTCGTTCTTGCACGTGGCCGCTCCCGAGACCCGATAACTCGGCTGTCAAACAGGAGGGGGCGGACGGCACCGAGTCCGCCGCCGGGACCCCGCCCGCTGACGAGGACAAGCCCGAGCCACAGCAAATGACGTCCGAGCCCGAGAAAGCGGTGGCGGCGGCGGAGGGAGGGGTGGTGGCCGGCGTGGGCGGAGCCAGCGCGACGCCCCGCAAAGGATCCTCGCGGCGCAACGCGTGGGGGAACCAGAGCTACGCCGATCTGATAAGCCAGGCCATCGAGAACTCTCCGGAGAAGAGGCTGACCCTGGCTCAGATCTATGAGTGGATGGTGAAAACAGTGCCTTACTTCAGAGATAAAGGAGACAGCAACAGCTCAGCGGGCTGGAAGGTGAGAGCATCATTTTAATAAGGTGGAAAAACAAGTTTACATCCACAACTTACGTTTTTATTTCTTTGATGTTGATGTTTGATGTATTACTTGTAGTTGTGCTAATTTCATATGCAGATACACTAATTTTACATACATCAGTCCTGTTTAATACATATTATACCATATATTATTCTTTTAATTATAAGTCTTTATATATCTCCTAGTTTTAACCCCATTTTCTGAGTTTATAAAAGTGTTTGCACATAATCAGATGCCAACATAAAACAAAAAAATAAGTAACTAACTAGGTGTGCACCGATTGCAATTTTCTGGCCGATCTTTAAAAAAATCTGACCTACTGATACAGATTTTTCTTTGAAATTGATTTGACAGCTTACATCTTCAATGTACCAATTTTGTTTTAAGGAAAAACAGACAGTGCCTATATTACAATGCAAACCTTTTTAACTGCACAAGCTGCACAAGGTTTTCTAAAAATATAAATGAAAAGCTTTGAGCATTTCATTTATATTCGAGCACAACGACAAAATCATTTCCTCTAGTCTAATTTTAATATTAAACACAAAACTACCTCTTGAATTTCTCTATCTATCTATCTATCTATCTATCTATCTATCTATCTATCTATCTATCTATCTA
>JBBBVT010000007.1:16696727-16740413 GCA_037177035.1 Craterocephalus eyresii
GATATTAATACATATGAATATATTACTAATGACAAGTGATGTTTTTTTACATTGGAGGAAGCATTCTCATAATTTTAACGTAATTTTCTATACGTTTATTTTTGTAAAAGATGAGAAGATGCATGTAGATTGTTTTTTACATAACCAAAGGAACACTAATTTTGCATTTGCATGGTATTTAGGGAGTGCTTGGGCCGAACACAGTATCCTTGGTTGTACATAAGCTTTGCAAAAGATGCCTGTAACTTTTTTTTTTTCCTTCTGGAAGACGAATGAGGCAAATACTTGATTGTGTTAGCTACAATTCCCGGCCGCTTGCTTGGTGCTTCTATTTTGTTTGTTTGTTTTTATTCCAAGAAAAGAAATCTGTGTCTCAAAATGCAGCGAAACACACGCTGCAGAATTCTCATCTCAAAATGAGACTCGTACAACAGTTACCTCTCAGAAGAAAATACAACCGGAAAGACAGCTGTGCGCAGATGTAATCGGATAATATTAAAAAAAAACTATTTATTTTGCACAATTCTGTTTCGAGGCAGACTGGAAACAAACATGCCGCCATATTTGTTTTCCTGGAGACATCTCTGTCTTAAAAAGAGCTGATCTGAATTCACCTCCCTTCTTCTCTCCTTAAGAAAAATTCTAGCTTGTCCAGCCATGTTTATCAATTGTAGCCTATCCCATTTTTTTTTTCTTTTTGACTGCCAATATTTAAAACACTAGAGCATGATGTTACTCTGTAGCAAGACTTCATTTGTTGTCTTCCCTCTCTTAAACGTTTGTGTATGTTTTTTTTTGTTTCATTTTAATCTTTGTGATCAGATATAACAGCCCCTGCAATTTAAACTCATCATTTCACTGTAGCTGTGTGGATATGTTAGCCTCTGATTTGTATAAAGCACTCTTCTTTTCCTTGCATAAATGTTTTTATTTTATTCTTCTTCGACTGGTGCTAGATGATGTCATCTGTGACGTAACCGGAGTATGTCACGGTGCGGTGATGCATATCAGGCCCTTTGAATTTTCCCTTTATGGCATAAAGTTTTGGATTAACGTAGAAGTAATGACACAATCACAACGGTCCTCTCCCCTTTTTAAAAACTTTTTTTTTCTACTTTTCTAAAAACTTGTCCACTTTAACCAAGATCCTAAAGACCAACTTGTTTAAATGACCATGAGGTTTTCTCATCGTCAATCCTAACATGTAATTATTTTAGACTTATTTTGGAACAAATCCCATTTTTCTGACTTACTGGCCCTTTATTAATAGGCTGTAGTCTGCAGTGGCTGCTTTTTCTTTAGTTTTACGGTTCCAGCCTTGAAGCAGTCAGTGTGGTGTTATTAATTCCCTTATATTTCCCCTTATGTAACAAAGCTTTTCTCAGTTAGTAGCTGTTAGTCCCTGTGTGTTTTACACTTTAAATTTTCCCAGTTTGTTACAGCATTTTATTATTCAGCAAGGGTCATTTTGTGTTTTCAGTACAGGTGAGGGAGGGGGGGGGGGATGTAATGAGTTGTGCATAAGCCAATTAATGTTCATGGTTTTTAATCATGTTTATAGTTCTTCTCTCATGCTGTGTCCCAATCTTTTTTTTTCTTCACATATTGTAAAGGCAGCCAGAAATGACAAAACAGTTCTGAACAGCAGAAATCCATTCAATAAACTGTTTAAACCCCTTTGTCTGTAACGTTTGTCTGGGTGATGCTGAAAACGTCTACAGGTCCGCCTCTAGAGGCCCCTGTTGTCCAAGTTTTATTGTGCCACAATAACTAAAAGACATAGACTAAAAGTGTTTTGCGCTTATTTGATAAGCCGAGGGGATTGTTTATTTTACTACATAATGTGGACAAAATGTTTTAGGAATGTAGTGAGGTGGGGAGAACATCTATAACTCAAAGTGTGAAAAATTGTATTGGAATAAAAATCGGCCCCAACTAACCACAGGATTAAAACCAAGAACTCTTAACTATAGTGTATCTTGTGCCTCTTGGCATCCATATTATCATTACCTTGTCACTTGCATAAACATTTTTAAACACCTCTTACACCGTCTACATTGCAACAGCTCTTCCCTGCAATGGCAGCCTCCCCCAAAAGAAAGTCACAGCCATTCAAAAACCTCCTCAGGGAGACTTTTACAGCCACCAAATGTTGTCCCTTCTTGTCTGGAGCAGGACTCTAAATGATCGACAGTCCTGGATTATTCATTCCAGGATTTTTAATGCTACAAATGTAAGTTGGTCTGTTCAGCTACCAGACTTCTCTTGTGAAGCCTTGATGTGATGGATGCAGGATGTGGTGCAACATTGTGTCGCTGAAATATGAGAGGCCTTCCCTGAAAGAGACCTTGGGTAGGAGCACATGGTGAAGATGTTAACGCTACTCTGATATCATGAATTTAGGACATGTAAATGAAATATTGCAGCAGTAATTCCTCCATTTCATACAATCAATAGAAAGAAAAGCTGACAGCAGCTAGGTGCATCACAAAATAAAATTACATCTTCATAACTCATGTCTTAGATGTCGCTTTGGTCTGATGTCTCAATGTTAACAGAGAGACAAATCAGGCTGTTAATAGCAAGTTGTCATTGAACAAGAACATTTAGTGAATGTTTCATGGTTCAGCCACCTTTTGGGATTTTTGTGGTTGTCCACCTTGTAGAGACCAGCATGTTGTGTAATATTTAGCATTGAACAGCTGTATCTGCACATTCAAAAGCATAAGGACAGCAAAAGGAAGTTTACAAATAAAAGTAACGGTGCATTTTTGGTGCATTCAGATATACAAAAATGCAAATATCCCTACTTGTGAGTAGTGTCATTTGCTGTCAAATGCTTCTCCAGTTGTTTTTAGTCTGTACCTATTTCTTTTCCAGGCTTTTTTGCCCTTATTTTTTCCATTTTTTAAAGACATGCTGCTACCATCAAATTCAAAATGTATCCAATGTTTTCCAATGAAATGGCAAAAAATGTGTTTTACCATCTATTGTTTTATTAGGAATAAAATATGGGTCCTTCTATATATTGCCCCTATAAAAATTGTCCCAAACTCTAAGGAATAGGGGTTGGGTATTGGAAATTGTATTGGCATGGCATAATTACAAAAGCTGTACACAAACATTTGCTAGTTCCCAGTTCTCTTTAATACATGTGAGTTTGTATAATTTTCAGTGCAGATTAACCAGGCAAATGTATGAGTTTAAGATTTTGGGACTAAATATAATTTAAGTGGATTTTTATATTAAATTAAAATGGCTCTAATGAACATATGAAGTATATCAACTTACCGGTTTCTTTGGGACTGTGTTGAGGGTTTTTGTAAACAGCCCCTTTAATATCGTGTGAAAGAAGATAAAACAGTAGACACCAATTATTTTCATATAGCATCTTTATAGAAAACATTTCTTCACATTTTCAAAAACATTTTTTTACTTTTGCACTTTGCTCTTTTTATTGTATTTTTAAAATTATTATTGTCTATTTTAACATCCATCTGTGTCGAAGGCTCTCACTGAGTTGCTGGGGCTTGAAGAAGATGTCTAACAGGAAACATGGGTGTTCACAGTTGCAACATTCCTCAGAAATACTGCTGACAACCACAAAAAAAAACTATGCTCCCATTCAATAGGCAGTTTGACACTTGTTAGTTGTTACGACAACAACCCACATTCAGCCTCAGTTGTAACGTCTCTCCAAAATTGAGCAGCGCTCCAGTTTCAGCCTGAAGGCACCTGTGTTAACAGCGCTTTAGCTTTTGTCGATATGCACTTGTTTCTTTTTAACATCCTACAATCGCTAATTCTAACTCTACAGTCGGCAAAACCTCTGCGCCTATCCAGGCTGCAGCATGACAAGGAGGTCCTACAGTCACACCCAGAAAACACAGAAGTACTCAGAAATGTACAAAAATGGTAAAAAAAAAAATAATTAAAAAGGGAAAAGAAGGATACAGTTTGCACATTTTTCGGCTTTAAAAATCATATCATGGATTTTAACTTAAAGGGATACTGTGTAACTTTTGACCCAAGGATGAGCCTAATGCGAGTATTAATGGATGATTTCTGGTATATAGCGCTTGATGCGTGTCGGCGCTTTTCACAAACCAGACATTTAACTTTGCAGGAGTGGATCCGTCTCTCATGGGATCATGTGACCCGGAGTGCTTTGCTGTACAGTTCCCCCTCTATAAACACAGAGGGCTCTGCTTTGTGCTACTTCTTCCTTCGCTTCCCTCGAAAGTTTATGATTGAACGAAGTAAGACAGTGAACATAATGGAGATTACTGAATTTTGCGACAGCGTTGTGTGGGCTCCGGGAAGTTGCAAGTCTAGTGCAGCTTGTGGCCAAAAGCTACATGGTATCCCTTAAAAAAAAGAAAAATCAACACTGTGATATAGTCCACTAACAAAACGAATAAAAAAAACCTCTTTATGCAAAACTGAAATAAAAAATCTGAACTCAAACTGTAGATCTACTACTGCAGTGGTTCCCATCCTAGGGTCTGAGACCTGCTAAGGGTCTCCCCTGAAGGATCCCCGAAGCTTTGACCCTTCACACCCGATTAGAAATTACAATCGTGTCCACACAAAGAGATAAGTTTAAGTGTGTCTGCTCAAGATTTTTTAAAATCACTTGGACCTTTATTTCACATGGAACCTGTGTTTTAGGTGCTTGAACTTTTTTAAACCAGATCCCAAAGTAAATAATATATTTTAAAACATTTATTTTTAGTCAAAAATAAAGATGGAAACTTTTTTTTTGAAAACCCACTTATACACAACTTTTGCATCCAATCAATTTTCATACAATTCCTACAACATTTAATTAAAAAACCGTTTGAGAAAAATAGGTATTTGCCCCTTTTTTCTTTTCTTTTTTTAAAAAGTAGGGCTATATGTTGTTGATTTAACTTTGGCTTCTTTGAAGGACAGGACTCAGCCAGAATACAGTATTTATGGTGAGAATCTCACCAATAAAAACATAAATCCAAGCGTGGTTACAGCACAGGGTGGGGCAGGGGATCCAAGGCTTTTCAGCATTTGCAATAAAGCAGTCCTCACGGAAAATAGGTTGGGAACCACTGTCGTCCTGGACATGTCTAAAGGATCCTGATCTATTAAATTTGATGTCTTTATTCTAATTTGATTTTATTTCAGAGAAAAGAATAAACCGTGTGAATGGCTCAGCTTCAGCATCACTGTAGTAAACAGCTCACTGACCTCCTCAGCTTAGTTTAGGTACAGATGTTCTGCAAACATAATCTTCAAAATTCTTCTCTCAGCCCTAAACTGAAAGTAAAGGAAAACAAGGGCTGGGTGAAACATCTCGAATCAAATACCTTTACTAGTCTGAAATGTCGGGTGGAGGAATAAAGTAAAGTCTGAAACTTTGGGGACGAATAGTCTTAAAAGTTATGGAGTGGAAAAGAAAGGTGTCGGACCCACAAAATTCTGTTTTAATGTCTACTTATGAGCTACATTGCATTATAAATATATAAAGTTTAAAAAAGTGCTTATTAAAAGAAACTATAGTGATGTGATAACTTCCAGCAGTGTCAAGGCTATGTTTGTTCTTGACCAGCGTTAATATGAAATATTAGGGAGAGTTAAAACAGTTGTCTTTCAGTCCTCCTCCAACACTGACAAGGATTGTCCATTAAAAAGGGACAAAACAAAACAAGAAGAGGGGCCCTGGTCTCCCGTTAACATTCAACTGATTTCTACAAAAGATTCTTTTTTTTTTTCCTTCCTTATTTATGGGAAAAGCATAGTACAAAAGAAGACTTGTCTGAATAAAAGGAGTGTTGGCCGCTAGAAACACACTGCTGCATACAAGCAGTTTCCCACAGACTAAACAGGAACACAAGACAACAGATAAAAATTAGATACCTACTAATAATTGCACATAACCTTAGAGAGCCAGGATCTAAGAGGACTTCACAAAAAGACAAGCAGCAGGAGGGATAAAAAGGGTGGAGTGGCACAATATGGTATAAATACATTAAGAGAGAAAGCACATTCATGAGACACAGCTACAAACAAACTCTGTGTCCTTTTTTTTTTTTTTTAAAGAAAAGAAAAGTGCCGCTCTTGTCCCACGTCACTGTCTGCAGTTAAGATGTCTTCATCCTCGTGTCTCTGGGTCTCTCTGTACCGGCAAAGAGTTTTTACTTTGTGCCTCTCCAGGCGCTCAAGTAATCATGTACTGAGTGATGGCTCTCAGAGCATAAAGCAGCTCCGCCTGCAGCCGGGCCTCCATGATTAGTAAGTTTATGTGTATCTGAGGAGGGGAAAAAAGACAAATGCTCAGGTCGAGGAAAAAAGAGAAGCTTGATAAAAAACATCTGATGTTTTTGATACAAACTTTGCCATAATAAAAAGAAACTTCTTATGTTGTGTAAAATAAAGATCTTTCACTTTGTTACTGAGAATTTGATTAAAAGACATAAAACCGATCAAAGATAATTCATCACTTCTAAAGCATAATAATCAATGTTACATCTTAATTGATTAGTAAAAAAAATGAAAATATTGAAACGACACTCTTTTTATGGACAGCTTGGTGTCTTCATTTGAAACTTACAGAAACAATTTTCGTTTTTATCACTCTATGAAAAACACTCTTACCCTTTCTGAAGTTTTTAGAGGAGTCCAACTCAGTGGGCACTCTGTGGTTTTTGTGGCATCAGGAAAACAAGCCACGGCCTTGATGTACAGTTTTAAATCTCGCTCCAGCAACTGGTTCACTTCTCCGTAATCATAGTCATCATAACTGTGAGCAAACCAACGTGCATATTAATCAGCTAAATGCTAAATATCAGGATAAACTGAGGTTTTGTGCACAATTATCAGCAGGATGACATAATGACGGGGTTATCTCACCGTATTCCTAACACACAGTGGATGTAATTCCAGATTGCCCTCTTCAGGTCGGGGCTGTGCAACGAGGGGAGGGATGTCACACTCCTGAATCTGTCGTCCAAGAGGTGCCCGATGTCAGAATACAATCTATTGACCAGGGAGAAGCCATGATCCTCCCACGAGTAGTCCTGCACAGAAAATATGTGAATTCAATGTCAGAAAAAGACAGCAAATACTGATTGCAGTTCAGGTACTGACCACATGGAGCACCGTGACACACGGATACGGTTGTTTACATCCTCACCTGAACCCTCAGCCCTTGGAAGTGGTCCTCATCCCTCCGGGCGAAGTCCTGATAGCAAAAGTCAGGGTCTGTGATGAAACGCGCCGGATCCGCCAAGCATATCATCTCCTCCTCGTCTTCCACGTCTAAAAAAAGAGAGAATGCGTCACCAAGTGTGGCTGATGAGGGGGTAATTGCTCAAGTTTCACACCATGTGATGTGACTTGCATCCACACTCGAGATAACCATCTTAAGTGAGTGTAAACATCGTCGTCTTTGGTGTGTGTGTGTGTGTGTGTGTGTTTCTGTTTCAGTGGGTCACCTGTTTGCTGGAGTGTCTGTGTCTGCAAAAAGCGCTCTTCTCTCTTCTCGCGCTCCTCCTGGGACTTTTGGATCCTCTCCTTGAGACACACCATGTCACAAGTGGAGTCCAAAGACTGAAAAAACAATTACAAGTTGATGCAAATATGAAGTTAAAAGAATCATCATGGACATTAATAAAATAAAAGCAGCTGCTCTTATGATAAATAATCTAATAATGCATGCAGCACAGGACCAAATGAGCATCTCCATTTGCATTTCATATTTACTAAAGAAGTCCCAGTGAATGTGACGGTAAATCAATTCACATCCAAGGAAAACAATCATGTGTCAAAGAATCATCTTCTTAGTCGTGGTGGTAGTGTTTTAAATAAGGAATAATGTAATCTCTTACATAACTATCTTATCAAGCATCTTACTGAAATAAAATCATCAAAATAACTCTTGTCAACTATAGAAATATTCAACAGTCGGTGGATGTGAATGGAAAATTTATCGACTCTGCTTGCTCTTATGAGCTGAACATCCCGAGTATCTTTTTTTTTAAATGAAATTGTATATATAATATTATTAAGTTGTTTAAGTAAAAATAGAAATGTTGTATTTTTTTTCTCCAATCTTTTCTGACAGTTCACAAGCAAAATGATGCAGTGATTAATGCTAAAGATGATAATATTTAGAAAACTGATCCATATTTTGCATCATTAAGAATAAAATATACTTTAATAAAAACATAGTTGAGCATAGATAAATTTAATATGACTTTAAAAACACAGACTTTTTATCTAAAGTTCTTTTGCGTTTTTACTCATACAAAATGATTTGTTTACCCGTCGTCGTGTTATATGTTCAGAGGGCGTGGCGAGCAACTGAGGCACGTTAGTGTTCCCGTTGGCGGCATCAAAGAGGCAAAGGGTCGGTGGGGTACCATTGGGAGATTTGGAGAAAGGGACTAAGTCAGAGTCTGTTTCGCATCCAAACACAAAGCTGCAAAGGGAGTGGCAGTGAGCCAGTATCACCACGGCCTGCACCAGCTCAGCCAGCGACCAGCACTGCTCACCCGCCTTCAGCAGGCTCTACAAGAAGCAGAGACATAAATAAAACACTGCGATCATCACAGGATTATAACAATTTTACTATCTAAACGTACAGTCTTTGAACCACTTTGCTATATATGAACAGTCTGAGGTTTTCCTCCTCATACCTGGATGTGGGAGCAGGCGGTGAGCCAAGGTTGGTGCGCCAGCACCTTATTGATGTGATCGAGGAGCCGAAGGCGAGGGGGCGCCGCCTCCAAGCCCTGCAACCACAGAGAGTCCCCGCCTACCCTCAGAAACTGGGCTGAATGCAGGTGCACCAGGTAGTCGCAGTGATGCCGCGCTGCAGCCTGGAGAAGAAAGTAAAGGATTTTACCAAGAGAGAAACTCATATAAGCATCTCCCCTGTTAATTCTGCATCATGCCTTTTGTTTAACCTGAAGCACACCAGGTGAAAGCTAGTGAAGTCTTTAATATGCAAGCAAAACAACAAACAGGTCACTAACCATAATTGCGATATAATGGCGGTATGGCAGCGGCAGGGGCCCGTCCATGTGCAGGATGTAGTGCTGTGTGCGCAGGAAGCTCTCCAGATACTGAGGGTGAGACGCCATCTGCTGGGACACGGCGTCCACACTCCCCCTGCTGACCAGAGCCTTCATGAACAGCAGCGACACTCGCTCCTTCTCTCCATTCACCATCACCTAAAGCCAGAAACAAAAAGCAAACTGGGTGAAGAGAAAAGGTTGATCTCTTCTGGGAAACTTAAAAACAATTTGTTGTTTACTGTTGTGGTGCAGGCTGAAGACTTTCCAGCCTTTGTTTTCATTGAGATACATGATCAGATAGTAGTTGCTGCAGATAAAAAATTTTACAGAAAGAAAATTACTCAGTTTTCCAAAACATAAAACATTTTAGTCCTGAAATATACAGTTAGAGGGGTTTGGTGACGATCTGCTCCTTTTTTCTCCTTTTAACACTGGCTGGAGAACTAATCGGTCTGAAAGCATCACACCAACATTTTTAAAAAATTACTTTTCACAGACAAAAACATGAGGTTGATAAAGAAATCACATACATTCACTCCTTTCCATGCATCTGCGTACTCTTCTCTGAGTTTCACCACTTAACAGCTCACTTGCATATAGAAGCTGCTTTGGAAACAAATAAATTGGACATACATTCCAGCAATGCCAAGCCGACTCTCCTTACGAACATCTATGAGCCTTTGATTTGTAGCCAAGGCTTTCTGGCTCAAAGATAAAGTTGGACTTCAGAGTCTACACCATGTGATGACGGGCTCAGACCGTGTTTTGGACTGGAGTCATGTTCCACACCTTAAAATCAGCACAAGAGGGACTGTCTTGGATGCTGTGAAACCAGCACCAATGGCAAGTGAGCACATTCCTGACATTATTTCTTCCTCTCCAAATAAAACAAGCAAACAGCAGCATCTCAGCAGACACAAAGACACAGGGCGGTGGCTGCGCTGTGATTTGATCCACATGAATCCACTAAAAGTTGATTAAATGGAGCAAAAACATGGAACTTAACAAAATCAAAGCCGAAATCAGAAGAAAGACAGAAAGAAAGCACCTAAAAATTGTGTTTTGAAAAGGGGATTTACACACGGAAAGAGTCGCAGATGACAGAACTGATGTGAAAGTTGAGCTTAGGAGGCCTTGAAGAGGGAAGTGCGACAGCAGCAAAGAAATGGATAAGGCCAAACACACAAATATGGGAGTGACTGGGCTGAGGAGCCCGAGGCCAAGAGAAACAGACCCATGTGGAGAGGGAAGCTGGCGCGGCCTCATTGGCACAACCATTTATTAGCTCTCTCTCGCCATCACACAATGGCCTCTAGGAAAAGGTGTTTGGGAGCCCGGCCATGGACACGGACTTAGTTATCCCGTATAAGAAACCCTAGCGCACTGCACAGATCAAAGCAAAATGTTTCGCTGCAGTCTGAATGTTGGCAAAGACTTCTTCTTTTAACGCCACAAACTGCTGTCTAGGATTATTACTGTCCACTTAGACACTTCCACTTACATCACAGATATTAGAGGTGAGTTATGACTGGTAGACGTTACCCGACGTAAGCACTGTGGGGCTTTTTGGCATACAGTGCCATGTTTATCTGGCTAGAAGCTCCATGTGGTATTTCACTTCTCCTTGCACTGCATGAGGGTTTCTGCCTGATCCCGCAAGAAGCTCCACCTCTTGACCCATATAGAGTCAACGCTCCGTCTTAAAAGGCATGTACACATAAAAGAAATCAATCCCATTCGTGTACATCTCCTCAATCCCATGGCAGAGACTGAGTAATCGGGGGGGGGGGGGGTGGCACTAAATGAAACGCGCTCGGACCCTGACCTTCTCTAGTCTGTCAACGCACATAAGAAATAGGGGAGGAGGGAATGTGGAGTGCACAGGTGCCTGCCAATCAAATACCCACAAGAGCACATTCACATAAGTATTTCTCTCCGAACACAAGAGCTAACGATTAGTATGCTGAGCCGCAGAATCTGGGTTACTGTTCCATCAAGCACAGGCTGGCTTGATTGCTGAAAGGAACAGTGTTGCACCAACCAGCACTTCAGAGGCCTACATCAAATAGAAAACACACTTCAAGCACAACTCTCCAAGGACTTCATATGTAGGAAGGCATAATCCTTCCCCTCCCCCCCTCAGTCTGCCACTGGAAAAAAATCTCATGTCGCAACGTCAACAATCATAATTCAATCGAACTATGAATTAATCATTTTCAAATAGGACACAGATAAAAGAAACTCTGTTATTAAAGAAATTTGATCAATATATTAACTGTGCAGAAAATTTCCAGCCGAAAGGGTTCTTTGAAAGAAAACACTTTCCACTGTAAACATCCTTGGCACGACTGTGGTTCATATGAAAAACACCTCAGACACATTTAAGGCAGCCTATTGTCCATAAAAACAACAGAAAACTAATATTCCCCAGAATGATGACTAAACCTTTGTTGAGTAAAGATAGAGAGAGCCGGTTTTATTTGTTAAAGAGGTATTACAAGTTTAAAGTTAAAAATTGTCCCCTGAACTGTGAACTTCAGGTTCACACAAACCAGCAAACAGCATTTTAAAATGGTTTCTCTGAAAGGTGGCACAGTTTAGTTTATGTTGAGGGAAATTAATAATATTTAAAAAACTGAGGTGTGAAGACAAAGAAGTCAACTCTCCAAAAGCCAGACTGTTTTAAATAGTCATCTTTCTAGCCTCTGTTAAATAGAAAAACATAATAGGTGACGACATCAAGTGAGGAAAATGGGATTTGTCATCATGTATCAGCCGAAGAGGAAATTGGTATTTTGTGTAATCTCAAACATGTCTGGACAAAGCCACCAGAAAAGTCAAAGCGAAACAGGAACTACAATAGAAGTGAGCATCAGTGAAACAGGAAATGACAGATCCCACACATATTATAAGACTCTGCTGCTGACAACGCAAAAGTAAATGAACTATGTTAAAAGTACAACTCGAAAATCCTCTTTATGAAAGCACAAAAAGGATGCAACCAGCTTATATCACTTCATCTAAAGCCTTTTATGTTTCAAAGTCATAAAAGTAGTCCACCTATATATTATTACATTATCGCCTTTACCAATCCATTCTTGGGTTGAACACACTGTGATAGATAGAAATCTTTTTACAAACTCTGCACTCAAACAGATGCAAATTCATCTTTATTGCCTGAAAACAAGCCACACAAGCTGCACACAGTGCACTCTGTATGGTCCACCCACATAAGAGGGGAAAAAAAATATAACAAAACTGTGGGTGGATATAACGTAACAAGGAAGAAATCATCTAGACAACTGTGTATGGAATTACAAAGCACATTTTGCTTTAATTTACTGTACATGCACATAAACCTACTGACTAATTCAAAGGATAAAGCAACAATTCTTTTGGAAACAGTGCCAGTTTTGCATTAAAAAAAAAAAGTTTGATGGTGACAAAAGCTAGACAGTGTTGATATAAGAGCACTGCAACATTTTGATCACAAGATGCATTAAAACTGGAGGTTTGTGTTTTCCAAAAAGTTCTCACTGGAGGCTTTTTGTACGCAAGAATTCACAGGTGCGGATCATTTCATCTTTAAAGAGAATAAAAGAAGCAAAAACAAAATCTCCCTTCTTGACATTGGAGAGGTCATTTGTATATTGATCATAGTGTAAGCATGAAGCAGGGCTGAAATGAAAAACAGGTGACGTCACTGAGGGGAGAAAAAGGTGAATGGAGACAAAGAAAGGTTTTGATAGCAAGCGGACAACACAGCAGCACTGTAACAGCAAACAGCAACGTGAAGCCGAGCCCCGGGTCTAAGATGACAAACAACATAAGGAAAAATGATGAGAGCGTGGACGTGAAATTCGTGCAGCGTGGAAATGTGTGGTGGGCTGCATTAGGGGGCTGGTGCACACACACGGAGAATGACATTCAATCTGAATTCCAACTGAGTCTGAACTGGGTCCGTCCTTATCATGCGCTGCTGTCCTGGAGGCATTAACCCCCCCCCTCACCCCACCTTCATCACCGGAAACAAGCAGCCAGGGACGATTTTGGCTCTGCAACCTGAACTCAAGGAGTAATGCAAAACAAACCAGCTGCACCCCAGAGTGGCTTGCAGAGAGGGCAAGAGAAGAAAAAGGGATAAGGCCTGCACATACAGCACAACCAAGACAAACCAAACACTGTTAGCAGGATTTCTAAAAAGCAACTGCAGGCCCACATACAGCAGTGATCTGTCAAGTAAACAAGAAAGGCAGGTAGAGCAAGGACAATAGGCAGGTTCAAAAGACTTTCCATGATAACAGGGTAATTTATGGCTGGCCTCATTCACCAACAACGAAGAGGGGAGTGTGTGTGTTATCTAAACTATAGATATAGGCTGAGTTTATATTAGTATATTTTAACAAGTAGCTTTAAAATGTTCTTTTTAAATAATCCTAAAGCTCAGTGTTTTTCCCCACTCAGAGAAAACTGTGTGCAAATGGCAGATGAACAATGTACACAGATGGTAATAAAACACAGCGCATACTGGATTTAAAGCTAGAGTTGCTGTTCAGACTGCTGCTTGTTTTGTTCCATTTCAGGACTCTAATCTGCAGCAAACATGTCTTTTTCAGGCTGCGCTCAGGACAGCGCCCCCTTTCTGTTGCAAGTTGAAATAACAGCAGTAAAAGAGAAAAACAACTTTGATTGGCAGTTCGGTTCAGCCAAAAAAACAGCACAATGAGGATCCAAAATTAAGGAAGGCAGCAATCTGGTATAAAAAACGGAGAAATCCCAGTCTATCTTCGTAGATTAAAATCCCACAACAAGTATGGTTTCATATCTCAAGCAGGAGCACTTACTGCATTACTTTACAGCAAACTGACACACTTTTCTCCCAAATCCTGGAATGATGTCATCTTCACCTGCAGCTTCCTCCACACACTGCAATGTCTCATCCGTGAAAACACACACTTGTCATTTTCGGCGAGAAAATGGGAGTCATGTTTAACCGCATATTGAAATGAAACACTGAAAATAAGCCCCAGTGAAACAACAAAGAGGGCAGTCGTTGCGCTTCTGGTGCAGTCGCGTCGACGTTAAAGCCTCCAGCCCGGAGCTGGTCTAACTTCCAACGGTTGGTAATTTTGGTTTAACGGTAACGGCTGACGAAGCGCTACGAGCTTTACGTGACATTTTAACGGCTGGAGATGAACCCCCACCCCCACCCCTCCGGTCTGCATCGGGATGGAGAGGAAAGGTGACAGCTCATGACCCTGAATTACGCCTCAAAAGCTTAATTTTCTGTTTCATATGTGGATAAAGTCTAATTCGCTTGCTCTGTGGACCGTTGTCTGACTTAGTTAGCCATGTCAGAAGTTTGGTGCGGCTGTTTTAATTTGCTAACGCTAACTAGCTGCTCCTCTAAATGTCTATGCCCACCGTGTTAAAAAGTTTACAGACCAAAAACCCATCATTCCTAGTAACTCTCATTTTACTCCAACAGCTAACAGTCCATTTGAGGCCATTTAAGCCCACAAAGGTGGTGAAATTGTCTGTAAGCACCTGTTAAGAGATTAGCTTTTTCTTTTATACATAGTGGCAAATGAATGAATGGTTTTCGCTACTCCGTTAGCTGTTAGCATAATGTTGTCAAAACTTGATTTTTCCCAACTATTTTAAACTCTGGGTGATGTTTTAATTATAACCTACCTGTTTCTGGACTCGCTGGCACTGCGATCTTAAGGGGTATTCCATTTTATTCGTACAGATGATCATTTTCCAAAAAGAAGTGCGCTATTGCATGAATGCGTCTGGAGTCTTTCGGTGCTCTCCGAGCTTGCTAACAAAGGTAGCGCGACAACTACTGCCTGCAGTCAGCCTGTCTGAAGCTGCAGACTGGACTGAGAGGAAAGAAAAGCTTCCCAGAGCAAAGCAGACAGCTCCAGTAACAGTGTGCCCAATCAAAGCGCAGGAGGCGGGGCTGGCTGCCGGAGGGGTATATGTAAATGTTAATGAACATCTGCAAACAACAGTGTATTAAAAAAAGAGAAAAAAACAGGCCAAGGCTAGGTTCGGGCTAGCAACTTCATAGCACTTCCTTGGACGGTAGAGTTGTCCTGAAGGAGCAATCTGTAGAGGAATTACAGTCATGACTTTGTTGTTTGCTGCACATTTCAAGTATTTTTCTGCACCACCCACACGGATTACTGAACAGGCCTATGGGTTAAAGGGCTTACAGTCTCGTCTGAGAAACATGTAGGAGGCACAAAATAACCGAATAAAACTTAGTTTAGTTAAGAGAAAGAGAAAGAGAGGGGTGTACCACTCTTGCACTCTTTGGTGCAAGAGTGGACTCTTGCACAAACGACCAAACAGGAAAACTGCCCTACAGAGATTAAATGTGATAGTGGCTATTTAATCCAGGAAAATTATTAGATTGATTTGTATGTTGTAATTGTGACTCGAGACACAATTCAACCAGAATTGAATAAAATCACCAAATTATGCCAAAAGACGAGGCAAAGAATGACCACAAAAAGATGCAACACAATTAAATGTGGTATGCAAGATGCAAAGACATTAAAAACAATACATTTATCAGTAAAAGATACCACGAGGGACAAAATTATGTAAAATATCTGAAACACACACCAAAGTAGTTTTATTTGTAAGGTTTGTTGTTGTTCGGTGTTTCTTTATTTCATGTTGGAACTTCAAAGTCAAAATGTCTGAGTTACCTGTTGGAAAGCTAAACTGCCATTTCTCTCGAAGTTGAATTTTGAATCTGAAAATTAGAGAAACTTCATCACCTCTGAAATCCAGCATGGCTGCTCTGTGCATAAAAGGGTTTTCTAACTACAGTAATAAACCATTTATTAGCTTGTCTGTCAGTCTCTAACATTATGCTAAAGTGTTTGTATGTACAAAATATGCACATTGCAATAGTAAGCCTGGCCAGTGAAATATTCTTGCTGGTTTTCTGATTTCCATCTGGAATTGGGCCATTTTGGATGTTTAAGTCCCCTCTGAGTACTGACTCCCAAGGTAAACAGAGTGCAGCATTTTGGGAGATTTTTATTTGCATGTTTGTGCCTTGAGGCCCATAGTCTGTATATGTACCATGTTCAAAATGAGAAATATGTTGATTTTACATTGTCTCTTAAAAACAGTCACATTTCAATGTGAACTGAACACTTTGCTTCCATGTATTTCCCACCTACATGCTCTTTAAAACCAGCATTGCTTAGGTTTTCGCTTCATATTGAGAAGTCAGATTATAAAAAAAAGTTTATGATTACCTTAAGAGGCAGAGGAACTCTCACAGATTTGACTGGAAACACAAGTAAATGATTATATTAAACAATAGCAGCTTCTACTGTATTAATTTTCATGTTCTGCTTGTGGAGTTTTGTTGATCAGATCTGTTAAAGTTTGTTTTCAAATAGAGATTATTTTTTTATTAACACAATTCTTCAGAAGACTTAGATGGCTTTGTGTAAAACTATGGCTGTTTTCAAAGTTAATAATAATGGATTAGACTTACTTTGCTCACAACAACACACTCAATATGCTTTATGTTGCAACCATTATTAATTCATTCCAAATGTAGTCACAGCTGCCACAGACTGACAGAAACATGGCAGATAACCTCTCCAAAATACCACTGGACATTCATATTGTTACATTTTTATCAACATAGGAGGCAAGGTGGGGTACAGTTCTTTTTTCAGACTTTCTTGGGCTTGGAAAGAGTCCTTTCTCACATTTGGAAAACACATAATAGAGCAGTCTTAACCAGTGGGCATATGTTCCAGCAACTGTCCAACCATCAGTAACACCTGACATAAACAACAGCTGAGAAACCGACATTGCTCTTTATAGTTTCAAGATAGGAGTCAGCTGGCGTCCCAACAACCATTTATACTGGCAATTTATCATTTTTTCCAACTTTGATGCAGCACTTCTTTAACAAACAAACGTAGAGCAAAGCTCCAGTTGTAATCTGTTTTATAATCTCAAAAAACACCAAGACTCCCAGAGGCGTCCTCGATGTTTCACCGTATAAAGGATCAAGCCATCCAAAAGATCTTTGACGTTTAACAATATGAGTTTTTCAGCGAGATTTTCTGACATGGCGTCCTAAAATCATAGTCTTCCATGTCTGAGAAGCACCTTATTTGTTGAAAAAAATAAGGTCCAGAAGCTAGAAGGTCCAGATGGTCATAGATAAGTACATAAACGTCCAAAATTTTAATACCCCATAGAGTTCAGCAGAGAAAGGTAATAACTAAAGCAGCCATAAGGGAAACCAGCATGCTCTGGATTGTACAAAAACAGACAGCGAAACAAATGAACATGTGAATGACATGAACACTAACCAGATTTCTGGAAATAATGCCAGTAAAACCCGGCTCTGATATTATAGAAAATAGACTATTAAAGAGCTGAATCATACCCAAAATAATAACAGATTAGTTTAAAAAACAGCTGTATCTCTGACTGCTGTTTATGGAAGCCACATTCAGTATCGGGCTCGGGGCTCTGATTTTAAACACGCTGTTTGTAAGACATACTAAAAAACAGTATTGATAATTAGACTGAATATGTTCAGGTTTCCTTTTCAAAGTGAATTAATCAGCCTTTTCTGTATAACAGTCAACTTTTTGGGTCAGAGAGTCTCTGATAAACTTTGACACTATGACTAAAAGCATGTGGCCAATAAGAAGGTAACAGATTTATTTATTTACATCAATCGTTGCACAGACATTGCAATACAGTACTGTCTGACAAAGCTGCTACCATCTGTTTCGCAGAGCAACAACACCAGATTTAACATTTCAATGTAGTTTGATTGTATTCTTCAAGGCCAGCTTCTTTTAAACTCTAAATGTCCCCCGCTTCCAACTAAAGTCTTTTTGTATAACTATTTTTAGTCTGAAAAGACGAGCTGTGGTCACACTAATCCTTCCTCAGAGTTACATCTAAAAACATTGCGCAACTGTGTTCACTGGCCGAATAGCGTGATTTGGGACCATCATGTGTAGATAGAGTCTTCACCTATACAAAATACAATGACTGTGCTTTAGTGTGCTTCCCATTTTGTGGCAACAATTTAGGGAAGGAGCTTTGTTATTTCATAAAAGAAATTGGTTTACTTGGTTTGTGTTTTGCATGGTCTAATGGTGTTTGGAATGACAGTGCAGATATTGTTTTGTATCTTTTTATAATTCTTAACATGCAAACTGCTTGACATCTGCTTGGATTTTTTGTTTGCTTCAGTTCTGGCAATTATTAAAACAATACCTAAAAATGAAAATAGTTAGAAAATTTTATGTTCAGCAAATACACAGATGTAATATTCAGGCACCAACTTTAGTCCACCCTACCTCCAGCAAGTGGGGATTCAAAACTAGATTGCACTGGTGAAACCGATGCAGTGGACCGATGCAAAAAAGGTTGAAATAGATGCACAGATCAATTCCACAGATCAGACTGAAAATCTGGGTCTTATCTCTTTAAAAAATAAATCTTATTCATTTAAATCTTCACAAGGAAAATGTCTAATTTTGATCAATTTTCTCTCATACGTAAAGTGATTCAGTCATCTGAAAGGAAACAGGCCTCCTCCTTGTTTGTGTCCTGACTAACTAAAAAGAAAAGAGCAAGCTTCAATTACAGTTGATCTCATCATGTGATCCCCTCAACTGACCACTGCATGAAGTGACTCTGCTCTGACCCAGACCTTGATATTTGTGCACATACCACTCATGTTTTGTTGAATGGGACTTTTGTTTGTTTTTACCAGAAATCGTAACATTGAATTTGTTCAAATTGGATTGTTTTTTCTCAATTAAGGACTAATAACTTGCACATTTATGATGCAGTAACACAATAATCTCTTTTGAAAATGAGTTACAAGCACTGACTACAATCAGAAGGGTTGTATAATCTTCAATTTAGAATGAAATGTTCATTATTACTATTAAAAGCTATATTTTTTTAACACACCTAATGAGTGTTTTTGCTTGTAGTTGTCCGCTGTAATTTAACTAAACAGTTTGCTTTGAAAGAGGGGGAGAGACACTCAAGTTGTGTATTCACTTCTATCAGATTAACATGACGTGGGTACAAACATCATGTGAATCATATTGTGTCACGCAAAAGCAGGTCAAATCAGATGGCTGAACTGAGAGTTTGCTGTCATATTGAAGATACATGTAGCAAAGATAATGATTTAATATTTTTTAATGAGATACTGATTTGAAAAAGATCTAAACCACAGAACAAAGTTAATTACTTATCTTGGAACTGGTGAAATTAACTTTAATATAACCTATTGTTGTCATTTGTCCTCAATTAATTTGGTTGAATCTCATTCAGTTGTTTGCATTTCATTAAGCAACAGAGACTGAAGAAATGCTTTGATTTCAGCCAGGGGTTGTCATTCTCAGCTTTACCTTTTATTCTATGTTTCTATTTGGAGTTAAAAGCATCCAGTTACTAGCCTGTAGCTGATGAGTTGTAACAGCTGTTTGGTGCAACCACAGACTCTAAAACGAAAACCGGTTTGTTTCCTTTATCGTGCTTCTCAGGAGCTGCCGGTTGATGTTCGTCATCTGCGAGACATTTGATTGAGGAACTGAAGAAAGCTGTTGTTCATAGTGTTACAGCAAATCTCCTGTTTCCACTGAAATTCCTCTACAAACAACCAGAAGGGAATTCCCTTACAGGGAAAACCACCTGTCATCTGGCTCATTGTTCTTATATTTACAGCAGATTTATGACTTGACTTACTGTAATAGAACTTAATGCCAGTGTCTGACACATCTTATCTGATAAAAATAAATAAATGGTTGGTAGTAAATGCAAGTTTCTGCAACGGTATGGACAAAACTGCTTCCTGTTGTGACTCTAAACACAGCTCAGAGGTTGAAGGGACTAAATTAGAATACATGCTGCTCTTCACCCATCATTTCCTGTTTAAGACAACCTCTTACAAGGACAAATCCAACTCTAAGAAATAAAAAGTCAGTTGTGTTTGACCAACATCAATATTAAACCTTTAACTTTCACACTAAGAAAAAAGTAGGAGAAAAATGTTTCTTTGCATTTTTTCTTTTCTTTTGAAGAAGAAAAATACAAAAATGTTTTTTAGCAAGTAGATAAAAGTTAATTACTATAAAGTAATGACAGTGAAATGGTCAATATCTGAAACAGCAGCAGGAAATCAAACACCTTCTTTTGGTATTACAACCAAGAGAAGGTTTGGTTGTACTACCTAACCTACCTATTGGTAGTACAACCAAACCAACTGGTTGAGATGGTTCAGGAAGGTTTATTTAATCAATCAATTCTTCTCTAAGATTCATGATAATCACTGAATGATTTCCTCTACTAAATGGTGGTAGAGCAGGACCACAAAGGGTTACGCATAGTTTCTAATCCCCCTTAAGTCCATACGATGCTTCTAATGTGACACAAGATATATCACGAGCAAGATTAGATCAGCGTTATGGCTGGAGATTTCCTGTTTATTAGACAAGCTACCACTGACTCAGAAAAGCCTCTTGGTTCTATGTAAATGCTGTACAGCCCAAACCACAGCCAATTTGCTTGCAATGAGTTTCTCCAACCAGCTTTGGCCAACTTGTCCCAGAGTTTTAAGCAGCTTTGGTCTATTTTTCTCTTACTAGGATGATAGACCTGACCTGTTAAGATGAGAGGTGGTGTACACCCCAGACAGTTTGACACAGAAAACTAGAAAAATGAGACATGACAGGGCCAAAGCAAACAAGAAAAACAACCACTGGTTGTCAATACAGGAAATTTATTTTAATTTCTATTGTGAAAGCTGTCAGTGTGGGCTGGACACATGCACCTTTATAACAGACACATTTCAGTCCACATCCTTATAATTTATCTTTGCCTACAGGGAAAGAAAAAAGTGTTACCCATACATAAACATCAGATCTGCAGGCAGAGTTTAGCCTCAGTCCTTTCAAATGTCCTCGAGAGAAGAGAGCGCTCCAGGCAAAGACATATGCACACAAACTAGATTTTACAGCAGACTGTGACTAAATCATGCATAGCACATACACACTAAGAAATACACATAAATGCTATAAAAGTATGCTTTCGATTCTGATAAAAACTTAATATTGCATTGAAGGTAAACTATTCTTACTAATGGCAGACTGTGGTAAAACTACAAAATAACTTCAGTCCACGTAAATGACTCAGTGTTATCAGACCAGAACCCCTCTGGTTTTTCTCTTACTTGTAAAAACCTTTGAAGAAAGTAATATCTACAATACCGTTCAAATAACTGACAACATGTATAGGCATTTAAAAATGTGCATTTATTATAATTATAAGTGCATATGAAAATAAAAATAATGTCACTTATTATATACAATTACATAATTTTACACCTGATTATCTAATATTACTCCCACAAGAGTTCAACAAATAATCAACTGTGTTGTTTAGTTTCAGTTTTGTTTCACTCCGAGAGATTTGTCTAAAAAGTTTGCAAAGTTCTTCGGCTGTCCAGGAGGGAAGGGGTCCAGAGCAGAGAGGTCCATGTTTCTCAATGTTTCTGTCAGGGTGCTGAATCATTTATAGAGACAAAAAACACCCATAATTACATTAGTTCTACTGGTTAAATTTCATGAGTCACCTTGAATGAATCTGTGGAGAAGGTACCTGCATGTGCAGTACAACAGGTGGTTGTCCATGTGCAGCTGCCTGGCCAGCTCCAGCTGGTGGTTGTCCATCAGCTTGTCATTAACTACCACCAGCAGGGGTTTGCCGACACCAAGAGCCTCCAGACAACTTCCTGCTCCTGAAAATGCGAAGAATAAAATTCTATAATTCACAAGGAGGACTGAAATAGGAGACTTCACAGCAAAGGTTAGAAATTCTGCCTACAATGATCTAAATAATACATCATGTATTAAAGGACTCAGGATAAAAATACCCATGAGTTTAGCCATTAGCCTGCTCTGTTGTATCAGGTTTGTGTCTTCACTGCACTTTTCTGTCTTATGTTTAAAACAACATGTCAGTGTTGTTTTAGAGGCGGCAGTATCTTTACCAGACTGACAACCATCAGACCATCAGTCTACCAGGTGTCACAACAAACAGTTCAACACTGGTGGATCCGAGGAAAAACACTGACTGGGAAAAGGCAGCTGCAGTGCTTCAGGTGTGTACTGTGCAGATCTAAACCTTTTTTAAAGCAGACACAGTAGGTAACTCTGTTAATATTTACAAAGCCTCTGATTACATGAAGTATGAAAGGCGTCCTCTCCAGAGGGTTTATATGTATCAATAGCAAAGCACAGACGGAAACTAACAAAATACACGTTTAAAGATTGCACTTTCATCGGTTATGTATTGATATGTATACATGTCTGCTGTAAAAAAAAAAGTTAAAAGTTTTATAAATCAGTGCATTAATTAAATTAATAAAAAAAATATATTAAGGGGCGGAGAGGGGGGCTGAGAGCGTGGGGAGGGATGATTGACAGCCATTAAACTCCGAGCTAAGTGCTAACAAAGCTAACCCAGAGCTAACTGGAGCTAACCAGCCAACGGAGGAAGGCGGGTTAAAGATATGAAGCGCTGTTAGCGGCTAAAAACCGCGGTTGTGCCACACAATGCCTCGTTTTCCCGCATATCTGGCACCTGTCAATCAAAAGGACAAGCCCACAATTAATGAGGAACTTTAGGATTAAATAACATCTAAACGGAGGCGCTACAATTTTTTTACTCCCCTCACAGTTGTCATGAAGGTAAACCTGACATTTTAATCCTAAAATGGTTTTTTGAACCAGGCTCTAAACATGTTTAAACATGCTGTAAAGTTGGCCTTTTTAACATGTGGCCCAATGGGAAATTGCCCTGTTTTGCAGCCAGCACCTAGCGGAAGAGGGAACTGCAATTTTTTGCACTTCCGCATGGGCATCACTTTTCTAGCCGGAGGTTGCCCCTTGGCTTAAACCACCGGCTGAAGAGTTGAAATGATTCTGTTCAATAAAACCAAAAGGTCCAGGGAAATCCCCAACAACCTGATATGACCATTATCTTTATGTCCATATTTTCTTTTGATCATCAATACACAAAATACAGGTTTTAGCCTGTAATTAGTTTGTGGTTAGCATTGCAGCCTCCCACTGTCCAAACACATGCATGTTGGGTTAATTGGGCACTTGAAATTCTCCCTATAGTGAGTGTATCTTCCCCCGCCTCTCTCCTGATAATAACCCATCCCTGAATTTGATTTAGCGGTACAAACAATGCATTGATGGAGCTTCTAGTTTCAACATCATTCACGTTGAACTAATTTTAGAAGACAAAAGTGTTAACACTGTTTACATAGATGAGAAGCATTAGCTTTCCTAACCTGCGTGGCTGATGACGAGGTCAGCCTTCTTCATGTCTTCAGCAATCGAGTCTTTGAATCGAAAAGCTTCCAGTTTGAGTTGTGGGCAGCTATCATGATCTGGAAGGAAAGACCCCCTTCCAACCTGAAGAACCAAACGCTCATATCCACGAGCCTTTAATTCCTGCAACACAAAATAAATCTGTTTTAAGAGTGGTTATGGATTTACACTTTGAATCAGTCCACCACCACTTAATATATGTCTTTTCTAACGTGCATGTTTCCCACTTATACACTAACAGAGAAACGACAGTCCTGCAGCAACACTGATTCATTTCCTGTAAACAAGCTTTAAAACATGACACCACAGGTTGGGTTTCAGATTACTTACTTTCGAAAGTCACAGGTTTTCAACAAGAAGCCTCAGCAGGACCTTGATTCTCCCAAAGTCTAAAATCTCCATATGTTTATGTTTTCATAACTTAAATTAAATGTTTTATTTAAAAAAAAATCCAAAAACTAACTTTTTACAAAATCTTAAATCTTATTTTTGATAAATCTACTAAATTTTGATTGTATCATATCAGGACCTGCAATAACTATAAAGAACCTAGAATATTTACATCACTCCCTGCAGGGTGACTGGAAGCTATGAGTGTCGTCAGCAAATAAATGTGGTTTCCTCTCTCTACACACTTTGCAAGGACTTCAGAGCAGATGCCTTCGCTTGCTGCTTGCTTATGGAAGCCGTTGTTAGCCCTCTTATGCTTTTAGTTCCACTATGTTAAAGTTGAGGTCTGACTGATTTACAGTAGACTTTGAAAATGAAATCTAAAAGTAAAAAATAATTCTATTATTGTGTATAATTACCCAATAACCTGTGGTGTATTTTCAGTATGCTCTACTTTAAAGAGACACTATGTAACTTTTGGCCACTAAGGGTCCTAAACCTGTTATTTCCCCCAAAATTAAACTTTTGACCCTGTTATCAGCCTAATGTGAGTATTAATGAATGATTTCTGGGGATTATTGACACATGTCGGCGCTCTGAGGGGGCTGCCCTCTGCTACAGAAACCAGACATGCAACTTGTCACGAGAGGATCCATCTCTCATGGATCATGTGACCTACAGCACTTTGCTCTACAGCTGTTAAACACAGAGGGCTGTGCTTCATGCTACTTTTTCTTTGAAAGTTGGTAAAATCTGAACAAAGTAAAAGGGGTACAATTTGTCTGAAGGGCCCAGAAAGAGAGAGACTGTTTAATTTGCAACAATGTCATGTGGCCTGTGGGAAGTCAGCGGTTTAGCCTCATGGTGGTCAAATGTTACACAGTATCCCTTTAAATCAGATACCAAACCAAACACTTCAAACTGACACCAGAAGTTTATTTTATGATAAAGTTAAGTGAGAATATTCGGGAAAAAAAGAAAAAAAAAGAAGAAGAAAAAAAAACCATATGATAGCACATTTTTATTAAAGTATTTCTCATCACTGAGTAGTATTTTTCAAAACCCTTACATCAAAGCCATACGTTTTGATCTTCATTGTTCTCTTTCTGTCCACTGTGAAGCTGTACATATTAATGATTTAAGTCAGATACAGTAAACAGGCCTGGCGTGGTAGATTCTCATTTTAGACAAAAAAAAAAGAAAAACAATAAGCATTTTTAATTTGTCTTCACTGTGATTTATTTCCTTTTATAAACTGCAACAATGATTGTGATCATTTGACAGAGGAGAATTTTGAGACTTGAGCAACACATTTATTTTTCAGTCAGGTCTATCAGATGGGTAAAGTGGCCAGATAACTTTGCAGCACTTATAAAATTATTTAATAGTAAAAATAATAATATTGAGACCCATAACTAAGACATGTATAGTATACATATAGCCCACTGGTAGGGTTAGTATTGTTTACAGTGTATAACATTGATTAAATTGCAAAGATTTTACATTAAAAAAACAGTTGAAACGTCCCTCCCAAAAACCTTTTAAGGGCATTTATTTTTGGCCAAAAAATGTTCATTTTGATCTGGTTATCAATATAATAGTTGAAGGTAAAACCCATGCTCTCCTCCAGTTACTGTTTCCAGTACAGTACTCAATCTTGTTCCTCTTCTGGAAAAAATTTAAACATGTTTGTAAGCAGCCCCTGACTTCAGATCAGTGAATGCTGTTTTATCTTTATGTACTCGTTTATAAACCAAAAGTGTTTTTCTTCCTCGGGTATGTGATCTTTTCATCAGTCTTCACTCACCTGTGCGGCTGCAGAGGACGTGACGCTTTCAATCAATTCATCAAAGCTCGTGGTACCGACCGTAACAAACACCGTCTTCATGCTGCTGTCCAGCGGAAGCCGTCTGCACATCACAGTATTATTTAGTTTAAACTTTTCTCTCACAGCTCATCGTCATCTCCATCCCGCAGACAGACCTGACAGCTGCTTCCGCTTCAGCCAAGATGACGTTACAGTCTAACGTCAAGCGCGTCATGGCGCCACCTAGAGGCGTGGAGGTGTTTCTGGGAGAAGCTGTTACGGAGCTGGATTGTTGGAAAATACCATTTACACTTGTACAGCTGAGCCTCTTTAAACAGAAAAATTTGACGTCGAAAGGATAATTAAGATATTTACTAATTTGAATGTTTTTTTAATGTTTTATCTTCATATTTGCACTGTCTTGACTCTTATCACAGCTAAATTCACATATATTTATCCTTCTCTCACTATTCAGTGACCCCTTGTGTTTATTGTATGTAGTCACTGACGTTAGGATTGCAATGTTTAATCAGAGGTTATCACATCCAAAGCCTAAAAGTGGTAGATCATTACTTTTATCATTAAATATTGGAAGTGTGAACCCGATCGTGTGTGTGAGTTCTTTCTTTCAATTTCGCATGTGAGAACTCTAAAAGAACATGCACTTTTTGTAGATGTGTCACTTAAAAAATATATGACATCAGACATGTTTGGCACGTACATCAGCTTTTGTCACATGTGGCTTAAACCACCAGACCACTTAAAACTCGCATGATCAAGCATAAGAGTGCCATAAAGAGAAATAACAAAAATCCTCTATTGCGAGATGTTTTCCTGAAGCCAGGCATCCTGTTTCAACACTCTTTGTGTCATCCAGCAGATCTCTAAGAACTGCAGAAGGGGCAATATTGAAGAGAAACTACTACAATCTGAGTGTAGATATTTTTATTTAAAAACTCTTTATCTGGAGGTATGAATGAAGTACTATCTCTATCATGGTTTTTATGATAAACTTTAATGGATTGTGTCTTGTCACACGGTTTCTATGCACTAATTATTTGAAGTCTTCTTCCTACTTAAATTTATCCTGATTGGCTGCTTTGAGTGCCAGCCAGCCCATTTAAAGCTTGCAGATCGTGTCATTTATTTAGTGTTAATGATGGTCTGACGACCAAAACCTTTAGTTTTTGTTTGTACACTGAGCACTATATAAACAAATAATCTCTCAACACCATCCTAGTACAGCAGAGCTCAGCAGTCACTCATGTCTCAGTGTGTAAGTAATAAAGCCGAACAGACAGCCGAAAGTCTCACAAGCATTCAGATGCCCAATTAGACGACAGAGTGGATGTGATTACCTGCAGAGCTGCTGATGAAAGGTTCAGACATATCGGAATCCTTGAGTGTATGCTGTGTTTGAGTCAAATATGAAGACTTTCAGTATTTCATCTATTCTCTGAAGGCCATGAAACCGTTAAGTTTGATTGAGTCTATCTCCTGCAGTCTATAATGGCAAATGAAGGTTAAAATGTTCAGAATAGCAGAAAAAGACCAACTTATACCGAGTCAAATTTCAGTTCACCATATAGCTGCCATACTGAGTGCAGGTTTTCCAGGCCCCCATGCCACCACAGGTTGTTCATATTCTATACAGGCATTCATTGTGACACCTGGAACAGCAGAGCTGGCAGCCGTGAAAGAGGAAAAACCAGTACTGACTACCTGCCCTTATTTTGAACCCAGCTCCTATGTGGAAGTGAATGCGTGTTTACTCATTCAGAGCTGCTGGCCTTCCAGCTTTTGCCAACCCTCAGTCCTGCAGCAGACTGCACAGAGCCGTGTGTGACGTTAAGACTTACTGTACCGGAGGCCTGGAGGTGTTCAGCTGCTCTGTAGAGGAATCAGAGTTCAGGTTTATACTTGATACCTCAACTGGGATCAGTGCATGGGGCCAGTATTTGGAATTAATACACAGGAGGGTCTCACATTCTATTCTTCAGTCATTTAGATTCAGCTGAAGGGGGCGATGCTTCACCCATGCAGACATATCAGCGAAGCATGCTGGTATCTGCATTGGGACGGTTGTGTCAGCAGGAGGGAAGGAAAGGAAAAGCGGAGTGTCATCTGCATATCAGTGGTAGGAGAATCCATGAGATCCGGTAACATGAAAATAAACAGGGAGGATCAAACTATTAACATGCACTTGACTTCTTTCAGATGTTTCTCTTATCACATAACCTTGCCTCTATCGCATTATCAGTCTTTACATAAAAGTGGAATTTTCTCCCGACACTGTTTATTCCTTTTCTTACGTTATCTTATGTTCAGTTTCTGCTTTTTGTGTTTTGATGATCTGTGCTTCAGTGCTGCTTTGTTACCATTTCCCTTTCTGTGGTACAATAAAGATCTGAAGTGTGATTTCTTGTAAAGCTCTAACCAGCAATAAGGTGCTATTCATTTTTATTTTAAGTAGGTTTTGACTCAGTTTACACAATATCTACCACATTAAATATTAGAAAACTGAATTACTGAAAGACATGCAGAGGCTATACTCTAAACTGCTACTGAAGTGTGGTGAGGGTGAATGGTCTTTTGAAAATTTACATTACTCAGACTGAAATTCATATTTCATCATGAAGGGCTCCCATTTTCATGATGATCTGTTTTCGGTTGTAGCTGCTTTTAGATAGTGTCTTAAATAATCTTTATCATCATGATAGATATTATGAAAATAAAATATTTCACTGCAGGTTTGACTGGATAGTTAAAGACAAAAAAGTAAGATTTTCATCTAGAATTAATGGAATATTAATTTGCTCAATTCAATGGCTTGGGGGGAAAAACACTTGTGATTCTCCATATTTGCTGTGAAATCCCTCTACTATCCAATCTAACTTATGAAATTAGCTGCTTTACATGGTCACAGACTAACAAACTACATATTCATGCCTTTGTTAAGATCATCACATCACTCTAAGCAATAAAGAGGTGAACAATCCTGCTTTTTTAATAAGATAATCTACTTTGTTGCAGCTCATTGGCACCTGCTGCTTATTGTCCATTAGAGTATTTCTTGCAGTGTGGACAGAGATGAAGACAAGAAGAACAAAAGAGAAAAAGAAAGATTCCCACAAAAAACTTGAAGATATAGAAACTCTGCTGATGAAGGCAAGCAAGGGCAGCTCTACCTGATAGTGAAAAAGGGAGGAACTGGTTTTGCTCTGCAGGAAACTGCAGCAGCACAAGTTTGTTGCAACAATGCACTTCACTGTCATACTGACGCATAAACACACACACACCCACACATCCTCAGAGAAGTGTCAAGTGTGGCCTATTTAATCTGCATAAACAGCTGGTTGGAGAAAATCATCAAGCCATTTTTTTTCCATTTAAATTCAAACTGTGTAAATCAATACTTTGCTTCACAGTGTAAAAGTAAGTTAGATAGGGTCTTTTAGTTAACAGAAGGCTTCTTCAGTGAGTTAACCTCACAGGCTTCTTTATCAGTCCACAATCCCTTCATTGTGTCGAGAAACAATGACAACCTCACATTGAAAAAGGGAATGTTGGATGCTGAAGCTTCTTAACTTTGCTGCATATCTCTGCAGATGGCGATGACAGGGAGTTTTATTTCAGTGCCTACACGGGTCTCCGTCGGTCCTATACAGAGTCCCAAACAGATTTAGGTTTATTAAAACAAAACACTATATTTAATTAGATTTAAAAGTGTTTAATCAAACTTAAGAATCTACTTTGTGGAAAGGTGGGAATTAAGAGATCACATCCCCAAATGCTACCTCACTCCGACCAACACCTGAGACATGACATATGCCTTTATTAATCACCGCCTTGCTTTGAGTTTATCCACTGACAGCAGTCCTTGTTATCTGAAAAATCAGTCTAAGTGGAGGCTTAGTTGGTTTTTCAAATTACCAGAGCATATTGCTCTGATCATGACTTTTGAAAAGGCAAACAATGCAGGCCAACAGGAAATGCATCACTAGCCATATGTTCCCACACATAGCTCATTTAAAACTCTGCTACACTCTGCAGCAGGGGGGCTAAATCAGGACAGTGTTAACACGCACGAAGGAAAGGAAACCCTCAATATAGAAATCTGATTAAATGAAAGGAGCTGGGAAAGAAAAATCTGAACCTGGTCTTTAAAGTGTTTCTAGTGGTGAAGACAGTGATGCTTTTAATTAATTTGAGAATAACCACTATAGTGGAGGAATTGCATTTGGCCTGCAGAAGATCCAACAAGATACTTGAAGTGAAATTAGAAATGACCAGATGGAACTTGTGTATCACTCAAAGATAATACTTTATATTTGTCCCGTCACAAAAACAGACAGTCCAACATGTTTATTCGGAAATGATGACAGCCATTTATCTTTCAGGGGAAAAAAAGACAAGCGACAGCAGGGTGCAACAGAAAATTTAAGGCTCTGTTAAATTCTCAACTTAAAAAAAACCAACCATGTATCCTGAAAACTCACAAAAAGCAGAAGCTAGTACAAAATTAATAATTTAAAAACCGGCTACCCATGTCATTAGTTTTTAATAAATAGGTTACTGTAATAAAAAGAAAAATACAAAGTTAAATCTGATTAATTGTGCCAGACGTTTTATGAATCCACATTGCAGCAGGAGTTATTTGATAACGAGAAATCAGCATCTCCTGAATTTAAAGCAACACACATTATCTCTTCAAACACAAATATGGAGTGTCGGTAGATTTTGGAATGACCAAAGTAAACTGACTCCTTAGCAAAACTGAAAAATGGAAGACCTGCGTCCACATGAGCCATGCCTTTAAGAGACAATGACTCAAATTCAAGCTAAAAACACAAAAAGGGCTCATCCACGACGCCTCAAGTTGATTTAGGTGTTTAAACATTTTCACTTTAGAGCATGCATGTTTTCAAACAAGGTCAGCTGCTTCATATTATTGAGCTATTAGAAAATTATCGTTTAATGTAAATATTATTGGTTTAATCCAGTTACACACCTGCTTAAGTGGTAAAACCCTAAAAACAAAAAAACCCATCAAAACCTAAAAAATCGTTTAACACACTTCTGCAGAATTTCCCTCAGAACATAAGAGCCGGGCAGCACACTAGTTGAAGTATGCATGCTTAAAAGTCAAAATGTTTCATTATTATGAAATACTTTAATCAAATTTCAAATTTGAGCCATAATACAAGTAATAATATAGGATATAATAGTGATTAAAGCAGCTCTAGAAAAAAAAAAGCTGCAACTTCACAAAACACTCCTGTTTAGTATTTTCAGGGATACTTCCATCTATAAAGGAGAAAAATTAATAATAAGACAGAAATTCACAGAGGGCTGCTCTTCCAAGTCACTCTGTCTGACCATATCCTGGGTCATCGCAAAGGCCGTTGAGGTTGCAGCAGAAGCATCTTCCAACAGTTTCTATATCAAAAATAGGACCGATGTCTTTCCTGTCCGATGCTCTGTGACAGTCAGAAACCACCAGAAGCAGAAACATTACCCAAGTGGTAAGTTTTTGACGGATGGATTGAAAGTCAGGTTGTCCCCAGGTTCTTCAAAATATTTGTGTTGATCCAAATAATGTCTCTGTTTTTTACAAAAAAAAAGTGTAGGAAAAATAAATAAAATTAGAATATTAGATAATGCAAGAAGTTTAAAAGATTTGTGGGCAAAAGTTAGCACAAACAACATCAGGAACTGAATCTAAAGTAAACTTCCTGTGTTAGAATAATTTCTCTCAGATTGTTATATTTCCCTCTGTCTCAGATCAGTTCAAAAAACTATCTGCTTCATAACTTTATGCTCCTCCTCTTCCCCCTCTGAGCAGCTCAGAAAGTTGTATTCAGCATACTTTCTGAGATCCTATGATAACAAGCTCAACCAATTGTCTGCACCACCCACCCATCTTTCACACATCCAAGCAAACATCTCCATTCCCTCACACTGCAACAAAATGTCACACACAGACACATCACTTCCCTCCTCAGCCTATGAGACATTTTTACAGAAACACTACAGGGACATTTTATCACATCCAGTGGAATTACAGACCAGCCAACTTGTCACACTGCTAATTCACATAATCACATCTTTACCTCTTCCTCACTGTACCACACAGGCCGTGCAGCACTGCTCCTGCTTCTCTGGCAGCGTGGAATAATTCATCTGTCGGACGATCTCTGCAAACAGCTCGTCCACCATCGTCTTACTTTTGGCAGAAGTTTCTATAAACGGGCAGCCCCATTCTTGAGCCAGAGCCCGTCCGTCTGACCCAGCGACCTCACGCTCAGACTCCAGGTCAACTTTGTTGCCAACCAGGATCAACGGCACCTTTTCAAAGCGCTTCACCCGCACTATTTGGTCTCGCATGGGTCTAATGTCCTGAAAAATGAACATACAGAGGAACATTAGATTATAACACCTGTTAGGTTCTTTGTAGGGAAAATTAGTAGTACAGGGTAGAGGAGGATGCGCAAAAACAATAACAAGCAAAAGAGATAACGTGTGATTTGTCAGTATATTGTGGATCTTGAATTCTTTATTGCTGCACAATGATAGCTCCACATTGATAAAATAGCTAGTGTAGGAATTTGAAATACTTTAGTTACAGCAGAACCAAGTTTGTTTATCAGTTTGATGGATGCAGCCTCCAAAAATAAAATGGTCAACCTCTAAATAAGCCTAAATTATCACTAAAAGAAACGCAACATATTGAACCTATCTAGGTGGCGCTTAGCTATCATTTTGTAGAGTTTTTATAGTCCCTGGAGCACTATTTCAAACACTTGCTCATCCTCACAGTAAATTTTTATATTAAGCGAGGCTTGTATTTTGCTTTTCCATCTTAATTTGCTCATTACCAGATTCACAAATACTGACTATTACACATCAGGAAGAATCTCACAAGTGTTTCCCTCAAAATGACACTAAGAGAACTCAAATAGACCTTGTTGTTGCAGAGATATACTCATTTGAGTAAAAGTATGCAATTTCAAGTAAAATAGCCTTTGGGTTCAAGAGGTTAAAACAGGAGGTCGGCGGTTTGATTCCACTCCGGCACATGTCGAAGTGTCCTTGGGCAAGACACTGAACCCTACCTTGCCTCCCGATGTGCCTATCGGGCGTATGAATGTGTGTGAATGGTTACTTCCGTTGCACCCAGTATGTATCATTTTAGGTGCTGTGTGAATGGGTAAATGAGATTTGTCATGTAAAGCGCTTTGAGTAGACTGTGACTAGAAAAGCGTTTTACAAGTACAGTCCATTTACCATTATTTAAACTTTAAAATCACCCCCCCCCCCTCTTTATAAAGCTTATATACAATGAGAAGTCAAACACATTTTGTCAACCCTCAAAGCTATGGCAACACTAAAAATGAAGGCCGGCTCCTATTTTCTTGAGCGATGATTCCTATTATAGTAAAACAATCATAGTTGGTGCCAAGGTGAAAAATACAATTATAAACACAAAAAAGAACATCTCTCTACTCTTTAAGCGGTTTAATTGGTTTTCTGACGGACTCATTAATGAAGTTTCCGTATATGTGTTTGGTTGTTTGTGTGGCAGCTGAGCTACCTGGAAAGACTGCTGGTTGACCAGGCTGTAGACCAGGATGAAGCCCTGGCCGTTCTTAATGTAAAGATCTCTCATGGAGGCGAACTGCTCCGTCCCTGCGGTGTCCAGGATCTCCAGCACGGAAGGAGATGAGTCCACCTCAATCTCCTTTCGGTAAAAGTCCTCAATGGTCGGGTCGTACTTCTCGATGAAGGTGCCGGTGACAAACTGCACGGTGAGCGCGGACTTTCCGACGCCACCGCTGCCTAGCACGACAACTTTGTATTCTTTCATTGGAGCGGCGGAGGCTAACTAACTTAGCAGCTAACGACGTAGCTACACCACTATATACCCTTCATAAACATTTATCAGGCCTTCAGATGGGCCAACAAGCATACTAGAAAAATAAAAACAAATTAAATCAACCCCTGCTTAATCACAAAAACCCAGGTCTCACACTCATACTTGTTTTGTGACGGCTTGTTGGCAAGTAAAAGTTGATGTCCGTTAACTCCGTTGTTAGCTCGCGTGAAAGCTAGCTCGCGCTTGGCTAAATTCCAGCTGTGCCATGCTGAGCTTCGAGCCTTCACACCCTTTCTGAAGCACCACAGGTGGCCTCCGACCCGTCGGTGAACCAGCCACCTACCTCAAGACGGTGATATACATTCACTCTCATCTACGGACAGCATGCCACTATGCTCACGCACACACCAACCCGCCGGTGTCGCAGCGCTGCTTATGTCCGTTAGTTCGGGTACGGGCCTGGCTCTGGTTCCGGCCCGGCCCGGCGCTTTGGCAACCGAGCGTGCTATCGGTGTAGATTCAGTACTGGAATCCAATGATCCATTGGCCACTGTTTTTTCTGTTGCTTCCCCGCTCTATGATTGATTATGTAGAGTCCAGGCTGTATTGCAGAAAGAATATCTTTTTCACTAATTTCCTGAAGCTAGCTGCCCGCTTCCGCTAACAGAAACGACACTTCCGGTGAGACTGTTTTCAGTCACGCACGGAGTTACGGTAGTGGCTGCAGTCCTCATCTAAAATATGGAACCTGGCATTAAATAAATAAATAAATAAGTCTCAAAATACAAAGTAAAATTATGAATAATTTTAAAGTAAAAATATTTTAAGTAAAAAATTCTGATTTAGAAGATTTTACCATTCATGTCAACATACTCTATACTAACTCAGAAGGTAGTAGCCCAGACTTTTGAGTAATTTACAGTGATTCATGTTTGGACTGACAGGTACTTGTTTAAACTATAAATGCAATAAATGCATGACCAATAAATTCTAAGATTACTCTTATTATCTTTAAGTGTGACATTTTATTAGCAGTGTAAGAAAATTGTGTCAGGAAACGGAATGATTGACAAAATATAATGTATTTAAAAGACTTTTCAGATGTCAGACATTGTGAGTCCAATGATTTATGTTATTGGGATAAATTAGGGACTGCTTTAAATGTTATGTGTCATGTGCTTATGTGGTCACTCAAAGTCAGATCACATTTCAGTTTTGTGATTTCAATTTGCTTGAAAAGATAAGCTTGTCTGTTTATCCCAGACTTGAAATACATGTTTATAGTAACACTGTTGACAGTATAAAGAGCTTTTACCGTTAGAAGACTAAATGGATCACCCCAGAACTACACCAAATGTTTCAAAGGTTTAATCAGGTTATTTTACGCTGCACATGCAAAGCTATTTTTGCTGTGTTATATGCCTAGAATCAGATGAAAAATCAAAAAGGCATGGAATGAATAATTATGTATAATGTCATAAAACACTTTGACCATTTTTACCTATAATGCAAGGTTTTTATAGCTACAATATTTAATATATCGTATGTGCACATATCATTCTTAACACTGTCTGTAACTTCATTCATAAACTAGAAGCTCAGACATGCAGATGTCCACCAGTCACCTGAAAAAAAAGTTCAAACAGCTCCCTCAGTATCCTCTGGTGAATCTTCTTGATCACCAGATTGAGAAAATCAACATGATCCGGGTCAAACAATGTTGGACTATATCCGGAAAATGGAATCTTGTAATTTATTCATTCATTTCCTGGATCCAGACAGTAATCTGGATTGTCCCAAAATGAAATGTTAATTTTTCCATTTCTAACCTTTCCTCAAAAATTCATCATTATTTCTCCATAACATTTTGAGTTATGTTGCTAACAGATAGACAGACAGATAAACTACACAGGTGATAACACATTTTTTTAAATGATTTGCAATGAGCCATCAGTGTTTTGGACATGGCTACACTAAATGCATATGTCCTAGAGTTGCATAAATGCTAGAATGACCCACCATGCCCTCATTATTGTAGGTGCAATACAATAATAAAACAACATCAGCTGACATCCAGCACACTATTACAAAACACTGATAAATTTGGCCTCTGTAAACGCCATCTTAATATCATTTTTAAAATACAGTGGCAGGGTTTCAATATGACCTCCTATGGTGGTTCTTTGGGGTATTGGTATGTCTGCAGTTCCAGGGTTAAAAGAATTTCTGGATTCGGATCAGTTACAAAATCTAATCAGCTGTACTTTATAACCATTTCAGAATTTTCCTGAAATTAATCAAAATCTGACCTTTATTTTTTCACTTATATTGAAAACAGACATACAGATATACAGACAGACAAAAGTACACCACTGAAAACATAACCTCTGCACCTTGGCAGAGGTAAAACATATCAGTGCACTTGTAAAGGCACTATACTGAACAACAAAAAACACCACAAGAGGATCACAGTAATGTGTTTTTATTTAAGGTAAAACAGAAATAGCAAAACTTATCATAGGCACAGTAACTTACTCTTAATAGCTTTACATTGCAAAATAAATTGGCGTATAGCACAGCAGCACATACAAGCATCACAGAGCAATGAAACAATAGACGACTAAAAAAAACAGCAGTCAGTCGGTCCTAGATCATCAGAGAAAGTTTTTGATATGGCTTGGTACCAAACAGTCTTAGGCCTTAGGCCCTCTTCATCTTTTACAGGCCACCATTCAGTCTATGATTGTTGTACCCAATTTAGAAAATAATATGCATCACAAACAAAGAACAAAATTACGGATAACTTTTCCACACATTGAGTACATGTCTTTTTTTATTATCATTATAGTTTTCTTGCTTTTTTTGGTCAATGGAACAGTGGAATATAAAAGTCTATTTAGCTAAATAAAGGCACAATTAAAGCTGATACTAACATTCACGATACACTGATTTTAAATGATTTATTTGCAGGTGACAGAGGAGCTACAGTATGTTTAGCACAATGAAGATGAAGTAAGTGATGAAGAAAGCTGCTGAGTCATAGTAAAGAGAACTGGGGAGTTCGGGTATATGTCGATCAAAAACCCATCTCTTTGTTCAGACACTTAAATGTCGATACTCAACAGTCAAGAGTGGTGTGAACCATGATGACTCAGTCAATACACCACTTGAACAAGTGCCATGGCAACAAAATTGCTGACTTTAGAAGCAACTGAAGAGCATAACATGTCTAAATCTGCAGGAACCGAGTTCTGTAAAGATATTGCTGCAAGAGTAATAATGGAAAACCCAGGGTAGTTTTAGTTTTCACTCAAATCGGATGAAAATTCAGATTTATTGCAGTTTAGCATAATCTAAAAAAAAAAGAGGAACAAAATAACACACTTCACAAAACAAAAGAAACCCTTTTAATAAAAATGACACCCATGTTCTAGTCTGCTTATGTCTGCTATTCATTTTTTTCCTGGCTGCCTTTCAGCCTTCAGGTAAATTTCCTGTGTGCTTTATGTTGGTGCTTTAAATTGTTGTGTGATCACTATGAGCTTTTTTTGTACAAGGTTAGTACTGTTTTCCTTAATTTATTGCAGACTGATTATTCTAATCCACTCCTTCTGTTTAATGTCAGTGTCACAAGATATAAAAAAGACCAAAAATTAAAAGCAAACAAAGAAACAAAAAACAAGCCAAAAAAAACAACTTAGAAAGTATTTCATAGTTTACAGTGATGCGGATGGCGCTTTAACAAACACAAAGAAAAAGACAAATACGGCTAAGCAACCTCTTCATACTGTAATAAAACAACAGACATTGTTATCGACACACTGATTTGATTTTTTTAATTATCTCTTTTTACTGTATTTATTCAAAATAAATTTAGAGTATTTTAACATATTTATGTACATAAGTGCAAACAAGGTGAACATCACACATTCGTATACACCTCAGTCAGGATCGACATCACCCAGCACAGCTGGGCTGAAAGAGACTTCTGGACCACCTTCTCAGGCCAAAACTGAAACAGAAGTCACCAAAGAAAGCTCTGCAGATCCAGACCGTCTGGTCTACAGGAAGCAAACACAGACGTCTAATTGGACTTTGTAGAAAAAAGATCTTCCAGCTAGTCCAAAAGCCCCCTTACCTCCCTGACAAGTAGGTGTTTGCTTTGAAAGTTCTTTCTAATTTGTCAAAAACACAATATACAAAGAAATTAAAACATTCAAAAGATTTATGGTCAAATAAAGACAACACAAACAGCTGACCTCCCATAAGGACCTTTGGATATTACAAGCATTTAAGGTTTCCATATAAAATATTCAATCATGTTTCAATAAGAAAACAAACTAATTAGACATTCCCTTTTTAAAATGTGTTAGTGTTGTGTTATTATTCGATTTATGAAAACAAAAAAAACTAGGATAATAGAAAGGTAGCCATGTTGTCTTTTTGCTGCCACCGCAACAACTATTAACATTAAGATGACTTCATCATTGTGTACAAATGATTTTTAAATTATACTGTGTTTTCCATTGGTCTAAACAAACTATTAACTATTTATAAATGATTATTTTTTCATCATCATTTCCATGCCGTGTTTTATATGTAAGATTAAAAAAAGATTAAATAACAATTATTACATGAGATTTTTTTTTATCACGATCACATCTTTATACAGTGATCAAGAAATAGGGCCCTTAGTTCATTTGTATCCCCAAGACTGAATAAAGTACCCACATGCTAAAGGGTCAGACTACAGCATTTAAGAGCTTTTTTTTCATGTTCCACAAATGATTCAGGACCATGTAGTGAAATTCAACAAAGCCTAAAGGAAATCAAGTACAAGAGAGTGAGAGGGGGAAAGAGGTGAAAACTACTTTTCGTGTTACATCAAAATTCTCCAAACTAACAGGCTTTTTTTAACCCTTGAAAAATACATCTTAATATATTTTTAAAAAATTAAAATGCCCCCAAGAGTCAAGTATTCTGTTTTTTCCAGCTGGACAGGAGTCAGTGAAGGCATACTGATATTGATGGTAGCTAGAGGAGAGGATTTTTAATTTTTTTCCAGCTAGGCAAAGCTAGTCTTTCACAGTTGTAAGATTTAAACAAACTGATTTGTCTGGTTGTCCTAGAGAAAATTAAGATGATCAATTAAAGACAGACATGTTCAGGAGGGGATATGTATGTTTGGATCCTCTATGTAGATTGAAGATATGTGTTCATTTAAATAGAAACTCATTCACTTTCTTTTTGATGGTTAAATTAAAACATGAACCTCATTTTCTTAATCTAAAGTGTCTGTACAGTAAATATGAATCTTGAACCAGAAGATGATAAGATTAGCTTAAAGGAAGCCAGTACAGTTCTGTACAGAGAAACAACTTACTGTAATAACTGACTCACTTTTCTTTTTTTGAAAGAACATTACCCTAAAAATATTTCTAAATACACTAATAGAATATAAACAGATAAATTGTAGCTAAAACTAGCCTCCAGATATTTTTATTGAATATTTGAACAGTTAGGCCTACAGTACTCACACGATGCACAAAACCTGCTGTTTTAATGTGATTGAACATAGAAGATGTAATGTGTTTACTGTTGAGATCAAGGGGTGCTGTTACAACTTAAAAGTCATTTTGAAAGATTGTGTCCCTTCTTTAAAATTTAAAGGGATACTGTGTAACTTTTCACCACTAGGGGGAGCTGAACCTGTAACTTCCCGAGGGCCACATGGCGCTGTCGTAAAATGAAACCGTTTCCATCCTGTTTTGGAATCTTATTTGCAGACCACATTGGAGTAATTAATGAATTTTTCATTTAAGGATCGGGCCTCCTGTGGAGGTATGTGACGGAGCGCCACTAGTTATATATGATCTTTTTATCTCCTGGTTGTTATGAAATGTCACCATTAGCCTGTAGCTTGTGGAACATTATAGAATATGAAAACCATATAACTAAACCAAACCAGTAACTAATCATTCTGTTACTAGTTTGATATTTACATGAACGATAAGAAATGCATTTATTGCATGAAAATCTGCATCATTTGTGCAAAAAGGTTTGGGGAGCCATGTTAGCTTTCTTCTGTAACCGATTAGCTTCAACTAGCCACATTTAGACACAGATGTATACTTCAATGCTCTGCAGCTTATCAGGACTTACTGATGTTGTTTTGAATAAAGGCTGTTAGACGATGTGGAAAAGTAAATAGATGCAGGTCACGTGATCTCATGAGTGCCGGCTATATTACCACAAAGTTACAATGTTTGGTTTTTGAAGAGGGTAGCCGCTTCAGAGCGCTAACACTCATCAAACGTTTATTGTTTATTGACCCCAAAAATCATCCATCATTACTCATATTAGGCTGATGTTTGGACCCGAAGTTACACAGTATCCCTTCAAGTTTATAAACTGTTGGTTCAAGCTTCATATTTAGCAAACAAATCCAAGAGGAATATTGATGTATTTTAAGTGGAAAGAAACAAGAAAGTGTTCTAGTTAGGGTACCCAGCTAGTATGGAGGGGGAGGGGGTTGTAACTAAAGTATTCACCTTAATCCCAGGTTTCTAACTTGCCCCTGGTAAATACAGCTGGCAGCATTGATCAGTGGGAAACCAGCAAGGTATTATGGGTCGGTTGGGTGGTCTGTCTACACTGCTCTGTTTGCAATCTTCACAAAAACTGTGAACAAAGACAGCGCTGCTGAAAAGAGGTGAACTGGTCAAAAAAGACAGGGGAGAATAAAGCCACGATGACTTTCTCACTTTCTGTCCATTATTCACACACTTCATATCTGGTGCATCTCTGCCATTTTGTGTACAGGTAGAAAATATGACTGCCAAGAAATATTTAAAAAATCATGTCATTCAAGAAGGTTGAGCAAAACAATGTTTTGTATTTGCAGCTATAACTTCAGTAAAGTTGTAATTACAAGTTTATTCGTAAATTTTTACATTTCTATGCACAGAGCTTGGCTTTGGAAACTTGCATTTTTTTCTTCTCTTTCAGCCAAATTCAGTTCACAAGTCTGTTTAATCAGACTCAGGCTTATAGGATCGGTTTTGCAAGCAGCAATCGTATGCTCTGAGACTTAACTGTGTGATTTGAAAGATGTACAACACTGTAAAAAACAACAACTTTAAATTGTTTCAACTATTAACAAGCAAACAAAGGAAGTTAATACAAAAAAGAACAGTGTAATTTTATAGTTGATTGAATCCATAAAACAAAACCGAACAAAAAAAGAGGCAAAACCAGAAAACTAAACCATATTCTTTTACTTTATCTTCGGTTCAAACCTACTTGCAGAACTGTGTTGTGTGTACTGTAGAAATTCCAAAGACAAGGATTGGTAAGAAGCTGCAGGACACACCCTCTTTCTCCTTTGCTGCCAGCCTGTTTCTATTGCAACACAACACAAACCATCACAGGTAAACCTGCCAAAACTGCACTGTGAAAAGAACGAGCATGCAATAAAAAACCAGCAGTCAGAAAAAAGTACAAGTCTTAAAAAGCAAGCTTGTGGATATAAACAACAAACATAAAACCCTGTTTTCGGGTGCAGCTTATTGAATGACAGGATGTTGTTTAAAAGAAATAGTGCTGTGATGTACCTGAATGATGCACATTTGTACCCGAAAGAGTACAACTCTGATGTACCTTTTTTAAAAGTGAAAAGTATTTCTAAAAGTACTCATACCATCCATCAACAGTAATATAAATCTATATAACAATACACATACTTTTATACGTCTTAACACATAACAGCATGGTACCTCTGAAATAGTCTATATATATAGTGAATCATAATATTTCAGCATGCCTGTCTTTCAGAAGGGCATGTGTATAGTTTTTGCATTAGATACATTCACAACACATTAACATTATTTAAAATGAATAATGTTTAGTAGGAAATTCTGTAATATCTGCAGCATTTACAAATAACCAAATCTATTAATCATTTTCTTTTTCCTCACACAAATGTCAAACCAACTCACAGATTTTTTTTTCTTTTTAAATTTCTTACATTAACAAGAAGACAGCACAGCTGTCCCACAGCTAGATGTGACTTCCTACTCATGATAATGTACTAAATAAACACATACGATTGAGCACTGGTCAGTTCTTACAGTGTATTGACAGTGGTGGGTTGAGGAGACTTAAAAGAGGCACACCTGAATTTGGATAAAAGTGATTTTAGCCCAGTTTCCAAATCTCAACTGTACACGCGAACAAAAGCAATTCCTTGGAGTCAACTATCAAGCAAAAGTCCAACTGGTTGTTTCGCTGTTTTTTTGTTTTTCTTGAATATGAGCGAGTCTTCACTTTACCAGAACTAGACTGTGGTTACAACGGAGGGCTCAAAATTTAGAGTCTGACGACTTTTGACTAAATGGACACAGCAGTAGAAAAGATGACGCATTTTGAAGTCGGACAGGACATTTTCAAGTTGTAAGATTTCTCCCTGAAGAGGCATGAAACAAAAATCATTTGCCATTTATTCACCACTTATTCACTCCAGAAGCCAAATGACAGGAGATAATTATAAACTGCCTTTTAAAAATGGATTTCTGCTTTCATGTTATTTGGAGTAATTACATAGGTATTGCAATAAATGGGGAGCTCCTTGCATATACGACAGACTTCAGGCACAGCATTAGGAAACAAATCAACTCCCATCTTGTGCAATGACATCAGGTGTAACAGCGATGCCAGCTCTAAAGGTTTGTTATCTTAGTTTTTACCAGGAATATTTCTTTTCATTCTTCTTTTGTTGATTTATACATGATGAAGACAGAAAATCAGCAAACAGGGCTTCACATGTCCTTTTAAAAATCTAAATATGGAGGACACAGTATGAGCAAATCATTTCTTTTTAGTCCTTACACAACTATCCAACACACAAAAAAATATTAATTAGACATCAGGACTAAATGGTCTTTCTGCAGCTTCACTACTTATTATTTGAGAATACTGGTGCATTACTAGTAAAAGAAACACAGAGACAGGCCTTCATGTTGAAAACAATGACCCCCACCTGCTTTAAGGCAGTTTGTTTCATCAATCATGATTTCATAAAAAAAAAACTCCTAAACTCATTAAAGGTGATTATATATTAATTTCATATCACTCAAAATGTAGTTTATCTGATTGGTGAAATTCAATAAATCATGAGTAATGTCTCATTTGCTGCTTTGTAATTAGATACTGTAGACTAAAACTCCCAATGAACAATTAACTGCCTTTAATTACAAATAACATGTATTCAAGCATTAACTTTGCTGTTTCTCTAATTATTTTCTCCTGTGCAGCTGAGCAGAAAAATCAAAGGCACAAACAAATGAACAACTAGTCCTTATTGACATTTCATCAGGCAAAATGAGACCATGACAACAAACTAAATGGCATACAGTACATGGTACAACAAAATGTTACAACTGTAGACATCTTTAACCAAAAATGACTTGTTATGAAACACTTTCGCTTGAACATGTCATGGTAGCAGACCAGCAACAGAGCTACTTTCTGCTTGAACTGTCTGAATTTTCAGAAGGACCTTTCTGACTTTGGAACAGTTAAATGAGTTGGGCTGACTCATTGTAATGGCTGCAACCCATAAAGGGTATTTTATCTAGAATGTGTGTCAGCATGCATCTCTGCTGCATGTTTAAGGTGTGGGCATGTATGGCTGTCAAAACAAGGGAGCTCTATTGCTCATCAAGTCAGTATGCATCAGGATGGCTGCTGTAAAGCAACAGTAAAACGTCCATGCTTATATTGCATGAACCGTCGCAGCTTTCTTACTTGTTACACAAGTTTCACATTGCCAGTCAGTCAGTGTGCACTGTAGGCGAGGCACAAGTTTGCTGCAGTGCTGCAGGTTTTAGGATCTTTAACTGGGGTTTCTGGAAAGGCTTACTGAATTTAGTGCCATTGGAGCTGCCACCAGCAGTTTGGGGACGGGACAGAAATGGGTTTCCACTGGAACGCACTGGAGCTCCACGGGGTCAGAGGTCAGAAGCTCTGAGGGGTCTACTGCAAGACAGAGAGAAGGAGGTAATGGGCAGTAAAGTTTCATGATGATATACATTTCTAATGGTATGCAAAGATCAAATAATTATATATATA
>JBBBVT010000007.1:16750381-16765118 GCA_037177035.1 Craterocephalus eyresii
CCGATCTCATTAGCTCAAATTGTCATGTATGAAATGTACTATACAAATAAACGTGCCTTGCTTGTATTTTAAAGGAATGGATGGTGTGGTGTTGTTGTAGTCAGGCCCATTTAAGGCAATCCATTTACAAATATGCATCATAATATAAGCAACTATGCTCTCAAATAAATGCATTTAACACGTCCCTGGTAGGGTCACCCATGAAAAATAGGTCTCTAGGGGAGGGACCAGATCAAGCACAGCTCAAAAGCAAAAGATAGCCAAGTTTTCGGGTCATTTTAGGAGTGAGAAAATCTATTAGGATATCATTTTTTGATTTGTTAAAAACTAAGAATTACTGAAGCCCCCTGGCCCTTTCATGGGTTACTTAACCAAACCAAACATGTGCTCTAGATTAGGCCTCTCATGCATTTCACCTACTCTGTTTTTCTAGGAGTGTGTGAGGATCTTCAATTTGAGAATTTGCTGTCTTTACCCCTACATGTAACCTCATCCTGCAGATATAAATGCAGAAAACTTGAAACCTTGAAACCCAACGAATGTTTAACACAATGTATATAGTTTTAGATTATAGTCACTAATATATGTATCGAAAATCACTTCAGAAGAACAAGTACTCTGTTTTAAGAAATAAACAACCTTGTTAAAGCTGAAAGCATTGGGATGGTTTGGTGACATGCTTAAATCCCAAACACACTCATAATCCTGCAGGAAATGTCAAAATGTCAAAAATCGAATGAACACAGAGCACTATTACTACTGTTTCAGAACAAATTGGGCATGGGACATGTTGGCTTAACAAGAAACAAATAAAGCTGCTGCTTTATCTGAGTAAAGTATCAGGGTTTTATAGTAAATATACATTTAAAAAACAAGAAAAAACAGCTTATAAGCACACAGCACTAAAACAACTATTGTATTTTATCCTGTGATCAAGTTATGATGATACAACTCTGATTATTCCTGATGATATTAGCATTGTTTCTATATTATATGGAATTTTATAATTATTCATTAAACAAAAATGTCAAAAACATAAAGTCATTTTTCTTTTATTAACCAATAGAAAAATAACATTGAATATAACTTAGATGTGGTTGTGGGGTGACATTGAAATAATCACAAGCCAGTAAAGGATTTAAAAGCAAATCACCAAAGAAATGTACAGTTTTTTAAATTCTACTTAAATAAAAAGATTTATTGAAATAAGCAAACTTTAATTTAAATATAGTGTATAAATCAAAACTGGGTTTGTACATTTCCAACAAGCTAAAAAGAGATAAGTAACTCCAGACCCGTAGGCCAATGCCCTGCACTTTTCTGATGTTGACCTAGTGCAACACACATGACTCATATTAAAGGTTTCATTTCATGTAAACTGCTGCAGCATGGAAACATCTAAAACCTGCAGGACCAAGATGTCCGGAGCTGGTGGCGTCAATCAATCTTCAATACAGCCTCTACCCTCTTAGACATGCTTTCTTGTTATTTATCAAGAAGTCTTTAGATAAATCTCTATTATTTTTGGAGAACATCTCAAAGCTCCTCTTGGGTGTTGGCAGCTTTTTGTTCAGTTTCCTGTCAAGACGATCCCACGCTGCTTCAATCATGCTATGTGGAGGAGTCTTCTCTCCATGAGACCAGTTGCCATCGGTTTTCAGTCCAGTTCTTGAGTAATTTGGCTTATTTCAACCTTTTTCTTCCACATTCCCATAGAGGCAATTTCTCAACTGAAGGGCCAGACAGTCTCAGAATCTGATGATTTGTTTTTCCTATTTCTTAATTATATAACTTTCAGATAGTGTTTGTCTGTTATTAGTTTATTTTTTAAAGGTCTGCCCCCTTCTTCTTATGTCTTCCACTTATCCAGCTCCCTGTGTTTTGAGGAAAAGCACCACACCACGCTGTGGCAAGCTAACTTCTCTGTTTAAACCTTTGTTAATTTGTTATGCATACATGTCACTCTGCTTCATCCAGTGCATTATTTGCTTGGATAATTCATGAGCCAGTGTTAAGTGTTCACAAACAAAAAAAATATTTAAAAAATTATCCTTAGAAGAATTAGATTTGTGGAAAAAAGAAAAAACTGTCAACGTCTAAAGAAACATATTGAAAGCTACTGATGAGGACCATTGAAAAATCACAAGAGTGTCTGACTCCTTGCAAAACACAGAGACATGAAGAGTGCCTCAAACTTGTGCACAGTGCTGCACATGTGAACTGTGGTAGAGTTTATGTTTAGTTGGCTAAATATATATATATACTGAATGCATTAGAGGGAATTGCTTGATCTTCTCTGCTTTTTAATAAAAATAAATATTCATTGATGAGCAAATCTCATTGTGGAAAAACTGGTAACCAGCTCATTCATTATGTTTTGTTGTACTTCTCAGTTGTTTGTCTTCTGACCAAATTTAAGCGAGTAATTCGGCCAAATGTCTAAATTCTATTCATCTGGCCCCAGCGTTGTAAAAAGACGTGTCCTTACTCTTTTTCAAACGGTGCTGCAGGAACACCGCAACAAACTGCAGTCTTCATTAAACCCCTGGGCTGACAGCAGCTGTCTGCTCCTGCAGATGAGCTGTTAACCTGCTTAACTACCACCACAGTGACACACACACACCCTGTCATCAAACCACACCCACACAAAACAGCGAGCATTAGCTGATCCTCAGCATTCCTCATACCTGACAGAGCACTAAAGCCAGGGAAAATTAAAAAGTCTGACGACAAACTGAGGTCATGTTGCAGGGAGTCTGACGATGACGGATGATGTGCTGAGAGGACATTAAGAAGATTTTAGCTGCAGGAGAATTATGTATGACAAGAGGACGCACAGTAGTGTCTCTTTTGCCAGCGTCCGTTCACACCTCATACAGCACGAACTGAAAGCGAACAGAAGAGCCGGCAACTGCCTGAAAATGGTCAGGATGGTACTAGGCAAACACAAACACCCTCCCCTACACTGGAGATGTGAGCAAGCTTTGCGTCAACAGGCTGTGTGTTAAGGGATGAGTTTGTAATGAGTAAGTCCCATGAGCCGAGGACTCCTGCTCCCACTCAAAGGGAAAGAAAAGCACCTATTAATGAGTCTAGTTGTGTATTATTTACCTTTAAAGATAAGTAGAAAACTGCATCTTTGCCTCAACAGCTTGGCATGGATGCATGTAAGAAATCTTTAAAAAAAACATTAAAATGTTGTAGAAAATGAGGACGATGAAAAACAATGCTGAGGAGAGGTCAGGAATCTATTTTTGGTAGCCATAGCAACACACTACGCAACACAGACAAAGTCCCCGCTCATACATGAGGCAGAACTGGGACATCAATAAATATATCCCTGCACAGATGTGTAGAGTTGCAATAAATTTCATATCAACATCAGAAAAACACACATTAACTGAGAGTTGCAACTCATTATTTTTGACAATCTTACTAAAGGTTCAATGTTTTTAGCAGATTGTAATATATAGAAAAATGCAGAAAACAAATAAATCATTCATCATAACAAAGAACACCTGTGCGTAGGATTTTCTTCATATATCATGATGTTTTGTACATCAGCCGAAATCAAACTATTGATTTCTGCAGAGAAATAACATCAAGTTAATCTCTGTAACAGTAAAGAAACTACAGTTCAAGATCTGTGTTAATATTCAGAAAGCAGACATGTACATGAAAAACTAGATTACTTAACAATATATGTTGTAGGAACATACCAGCTAAAATGTGGTTTTCACAAAGGGAGCAGGGATATAAAAGGTGTGACAGATACTACTTAGAAGAGGGGAACTCTGGCTATTGTCTGAACTACAACATAAATTATTCCTCAAACAAACCAAAACAAGAAAAAGTCTCATCCATCCAAAAGCAAGAACAACTGTATGGCTCATAGAAAAAGGCATAACATCACAATCCTCATTGAATTTTTTTACAATTGAGTAATTTCTGCAATTCAAGTGTTCACTGTCACAGAGTGGAAATGCAAAAACAAGATGGACAGAAGACTGTTGATGATTAAAGATTCGTGCTGTATAAGTAAAGTTAAAACTGTTTATATTGTCCACGTGGATAATTAACAAGAGGAATGAAGAACGAGGAAGCAAAGACAAATGTGTCTTAAATTTTACATTTGAATCAATAACGTGCCAATGTAATTTAACTGAATAATGTCTAAAGCATCAGATTCAGGTAAATAATGGAATAGCATGTTTTGGTCTTTAATTATTCTGTTTATGTACTACACAAAAATATACTTTATTTCTACCAAAAACTGTTCTCTAGTTCTGATTTGTTGAAGGAAGACCTTATCAGAGCTGCAGAATTGGTTTGCTGTGTAGATCACTTTTCATATTGTTGTTGGGTTTTATCTACAAAAAATGCATTTCCCTTTTTTCTCAGGTGCACTCTGAGCTTATCTTATTTTCACGGGGGAGGGGAGATAAATTCATTTAATTGAAAAAGTGGATTAATTTAGAATCTAAATGCAATGATGTCATTCAAAGGTGACATCGCCACTTATGCTGAAAAGTAAGACGACAGGCAGATATTGCAGAACGTCCACTCCTCATTTGAGATGACAGCAGCAATTCAGTTAACAAGGTAAAATGAACTAAGTGGTGGGCTGCCCCAACTTCCCTGCAGCGCACTCAAACTGAGCACACAGTGCTAATGGAGGAGCAACTGGGAATGACAGCGGTCAGCGTGGACCAGCCTGGAGATGCCAGATATGGGAGGGACGGTGAGGAGGAAAGCCATTAGCAGATAAATCCATAAAATTAACAATGGGGGGAGGGCTGGGCAGAGAGCAGGAGGAAGTGGCGATGTTACAGCAGCTCTGGGGACAGACTGCTGCTTCTTCTAAAAAGCGTCAGCAGAGTGAAATACCTGATAACGACGAGGAAGAATTGTTTACGTACCATCGTGGCGCTACAGTCCCGCTACATCCCCTGACGATGGACACTGCTTTGACCTTCAGCTGATCCTAACCTCAGCTCCTTTTTAACCTAACAACAGGACCCTGGGGCTTCGCGCAGCCAAACGTGGCTTTTAATAGTTCCCCGCTGCTCATTGGCAAAAAGCAGCTTCACTCCTGCTTTCCTCGATGCAGCTACAATGAAAAAAGGCAGTTGCTCTGTGCTAAAAAACAGCCATGTCACTCAGGAAGATCAAACTATCCAATGGGTACGCACTCCTGTGCTGTTGCTAGGCCGCATCCCTCTGTCGCTCCGCACCGTCTCTCCCCGACTCCGTAGGACATAACACAGAAAAATGGATGAATAATAAATTCTAACTCAATAAACAAGGAGATTGCAGCTGCACTCAGACAGAAAGCCCCTTGTCTGGGGCTCACTTTTTCATTGCAGCAAAGCTTCGGAGCAAAATCTCCCACAAATATAGAGACAAACATCGCAGCACCAGCCTATTCTGATTTCAGTATAAGTAGCTATTGATAGCTGAAGTGCCTAAAAAAATCCCTTCTCAGACTGTTTTTTCATTGTGTGTGCATTACTAGAGGGTGCCAGGAAAGCAGCTGAGTGATGTTGAGTCTGACAAGCCCACATCAGGAGTTGTGGAGGAATAAAGGATGAGCAGAGCAGCTTTATGAGGAACCGAACAATAAATATCCAGACATCCAGGAAACATCTGACACTGTTATTTAAAAAGAATCGCACTTCACTTTGCCAGTTTTTAAAATATGGTTCAGCAGTATCATTACTTATGCCAAGGTGGCAGAAAAACTCTCGTCTTTATCCCACTTCCAAATGAGTGCAGTGATATTAAACTGTAGTAACAGAGAGCAACAAGAGGTTCAGTTGCAGAACTGGCAGCTGATATTAGTTGTGAAACTGATAAAGAGCAGCTTAGCAAGAGCCAAGCAAGCCCCGGTTGGACATGTTTTCACAATTCAACTGTTCCTAGTTCAGTTAGAAATTACAGAAGTCTTGAAGCAAAAAGGATTTCACAGCAGCCAAAAACTGAAGGAACGGAAATGCATTTATAACATTATTAGATGCCAAAATTTCCTCTTCAAAAGGAAGACAAATATTTACATTAATTTTTTGTGTCCTGGAATATTCAGTATAATGCTGTAAAGTATCCTCCGACTTGTTATATCACTAACTCTTGGTTTGGAGCCCAGTGATTTAAATCAAATGGTCACATGTCAAATTTTCAGACAAAAACTTAAAATTATTGTAAGATTTGTATAACTTTCTTCTTCTACAAAGACATCAAGCTTCCTATGTTATACAATAACACAGAATTACAATTACATATAGCCTGAAGCATTCTCATCTCAAAAAAGCATAAAACAATCCTGACAATATAGAAAAATCTGATGAGTGTTCATCAACGGATCAGCTGACCGAATGGTGGCTTGCAAGGTTCAGCCAGGTAATTAAATGAAACACACATCCTCTGGAACTTTATATAACACGCCAGAAATGGCTCTTCCATTGTGAGGCAGCATGCTTTCTGTTGCCTTCAAAGGAAATGTCATTAACTTGATGAAGCACTGTAGAAAACCTCAGATTGTGTGTATCTGTTATTGTTTTTGTTTCATTTTTTTAAGGTCAAATTTAGAGTTGTTCCGATACGGATACCAGTATCGGAAATGCCTCCGATACTGACCCAAATTTGGGTATCTGTAACGGCGAATACTGGAGTGCAGGCACCAATTCGATACCACATAATTTATCTTGATCTTAATTGATCTTAATACAAATTCAATCCTCTTTTAGTAACAAAACATGCTGATTAACTCCGTTCCTCTATAAGCCAGAAACAGCTCTGAGGAATTGTGTCATTAGTTGAAAGAAAACTGATCATATTCATCAAAAAACAATTTAAAGTTAGTTAACATGGCAAAGTTTAACATGTCTTTGTCACTTTGCAGCAGCTCTGAAAGTCAAGCTAATAATTTTTAGCCTTTTAAAAACTCGATATTTGGAAATTTTGAAACAATTCTGAATCTTGATGAACAGGAATCTCAATTCCGATTAAAAAGGATTTTTTTCACCACCCCTACTATTTACTGATTAGCTCTGACACAGTTCTTCTTCATTTTTCTTAAAACAGTTGCACCGTGCAGCCGATGGTAATAATATCAGCGGTGTGGCAGTATTTCACACTGGATTCTCCCAATAGCAAGACTGCATCTGAAGGCAAATGGCTTCAGTTTACTGGATTCATTCATGTTTTACAAAGAGTTTAACCTGAGCCAGGCCTTATCACAATGCTAATCATATCACAGTCATGCAGGTGTAATGTGACATTTGTTTTATAATATAGTGGTCTCGGTATTTGATATCTGCCGATTCCCATAGCACAAGTAACAGAATTGGTATCAGGAAAAAAAAAAGGTATTGGAACATCTCTAGTAAAATTTAACCAGCAACAAACATGCAAAAACACTCAAGCTGCATTACAGCAGACAGCGATGTGACTGTTACCTTGAGTGAATCAAAGCAGGCGATGACTCGGCCGTTCTCCACATGGCAGCTCCGGGACGGATGTGCAAACTTACACTCGGCGTCGGACCGCGAGCAGGTGCCTCTCTGAAACTCCCGACACACTTCCAAGGTCAGCCATTTGGTGTCCCGCCCCATGGTCATGCTGACAGCCATCTGAGACGCTCACTAGCAGGGAGCAGCGTCGGGGCCAAACGGGTGGAAAAAGGTCTGATGAGAGTAAGGGTGACTAATGCTGATTCAAGAAAAAAAAAAATCCCCAGAAAAACACAGAGAAAATAGAAGCAAAAATATTTTTTTTCCCTCAGTGCAAATAGTCAGCCGGTCCTCCTGGTTGGTGTATTTCGGGTGGGTGTTTGTTAGTTCTCCCTGGGAAACGTGGCAGCTGAACTTCCACTAGGTGAGATAGTGCAGGTTAAACGTGAGCAGAGGCCAGCTCCGTCTCAAAAGAAGAAAGAAAATGAAAAGACCCTGATGCCATCACTATAATCTGCTTTTATATGTCATTTACGTGTAAGAACCCACACCCGCTATAAGCCTGTGTTACATTCACGTCAGCATGGTCACGGACGGGACAGTCGCTGTACTTCTACTGTAGTTGTATACGAGAAACAAAAAAGATAGAAAAAAAAGCAGAAGCTTACACCGTGTTTTCCTTGTTATGATGAGACAAGGCTGCAGCTCGGCTCAGGGTATGTCGGGGCTGCAGCTCAACAACGGGGAATAGATGGCTCGCTGGCTGTCAGGGTAAAATACAGCCTCCATTCAAGGCCAAACACACTCTGAGTCCTGTCCTGCTGTACGCCAGCAGCCTCGTCGGACGAAACCTTGCAGTAGGCACTTTGGAGCTCCACTTCCTCCTCTTACTTCGGTCTCTTTCTCATCCCTCCTTCACTGCTCTTTATTCCTCTGCTGTCATCCTCCTCAGTGACCTCTCTGCTGCATGTCCTTGCTTGTTGCCTCGCTGTGGATCATGAAAACAGACGTGTGCATTAACAAAACAGCAGCCTGTTGACTGGAAAGCGTTACTGTGAAGCCAAAGCCTCACGCAGAGCTCCTGATGGGGATCATTCGGGAGGAGGGTGGAAGGAAAAAAAGAGCCAGAGACAAGAAGGCGAGGGCAAACAAATAGGAGAGCATAGCATACAGGAAGGAGGGAGGCAGCAACGAACAGGAAAGGGCAAGCTATGTCTTGATTAAGTGATACAGACGAGAGGGAGAGGGAGAGGATGGAGGGGGACTGCAGGCAGGACGGATACGTCACTTCAACTCTGCAGAGCAGAAAGTAATGGACCAACTTGAAATGATTTATGCTGTAATATACAGTGAAAAGTGTCCTTGAAGTGGCTGGCGCATGCGGTCCACACAGATGATTCCCAGACAGTTATTAATGTGGAAGGAAGAGGTAAGAAAAGGAGAGACGGGGACAGAAAGAGAAGGGGCAGCTCCTCTCAACTGCAGCTGCTGTGCTCAATGCAAAGCGGCGGCCAATCGGGCAGAGGTTTACAGGCAGGCAGGGCGCCGCACGGACCAATGACGGAAGTGAAAAAGCAGCTCCTCCCTTCAAAGATCCTGCCCTTGTTCCTCTTGCTTTTTTTCTCCACTGGTACAACCAGTCATGGCTGAGCCACATGTTAATGTTAAAACTATCCTGCCTCCTCCGTCACGCCGAGGACCGAGCTGAAAGCAGCCTGCAGCATGATGCAAGGATGATGCATGCTGCCTGCTGCTCCGCTCACATCAGGGAGCAGTGTGACGTGGCCAGACACTAAGTGAATACAAAAAATAATCAATGAGGTGACACGCGCACACAGACAAGGAACTGCAATATTAATATTTAAGAGAAGAGACTCTTATGTTAAACCTTACGAAGATGCATTAAATGAATTAACAACAGGCAACTTGGAGGAAAGGAGCGATAGCAGGAGAGGGCGTTGGAGCAGATATTATCAGTCCCTATGTCTGGTGGTGGCAGACACAGACGGAGGAAGCAACGGGGGGGGGGGGGCTGTGAGGGAATGAGTGTGTGTATGTGTGTGTGTGTGACGACATGCAGATATACAGTCCAGAAGGAGAACACTGCAGCAGAGAAGGAGGGATAGATGAGAGGTGGGAATCCAACTGATTCACCTCTCTTCCAAAACAAGAACAAAGACAGAGCAGTTGAATAAACGAAGCCAGGAAGGAGGGATGAGCAGGTACGGCTGCTTCGCTTGCTCAAACATTATGCTTGTCTGTACTTCCTCCTCCTCCCGGTCCAGCTACAGATCAATACAAACTTTTCTCATGGGGGACTAGACGATGCAGCTTTGCCCGCCCTGCATTCAGATCCACGTCCTCCTGCTTACGCACACCCTGACGGTGCAATATGCAGCTCACACCATCGAAATGCTCCTCAGCCGCACTCCTCTGGCTCTATTTCCTCATTCTTGCCACACCAGACACCAAATGGTGCATAGCTGCCATCATAGCTACTATTGGAAACACATACTGGCTCTCCTCCATAGCTATCCAAGTATACGCTGCTACCGGTGCCTTTGAATATAAACAGGAACGACCTTTCACTTGCTGATAAACGCTGCTGTGACTGCTTGGTCTTATAGCAGCTTTTCTAAGAATGTTGCCCTCTGAAATGTTTCTCTAATTGTTTAACCAGGCATTTCCTTATTAGATTTGCCTTTGGCCTCTAAAAGAGCCTTTATGGATCCAGAAGACAATAGAGATAAAAATAGAGAAACCATGCTAAGGAATGATGTGTAAGTAGGTTAAATGTGACGTGCCCACTTGGGGGTTGTGTTTGCTTCAACATGTTCATTAGCAGAGAGGACAAAGTGTGAGAGCTACAAGAAAACTGGAAGACCTGATTTTTCATGTTGTTGGAAGAAATCTTTGTCCATTAGTAACTCATAACTGGATGTTCCCAGGACATCGCCAAAAGTAGAAATACAAGAGCTTGGTACAGAAGAGAAGACTCTCTAGTACAGACAAACAGAAGGACTCCACTGTTTCATTAATTAAATATAGTTTCTATTGTACAGCCATCAAAGTTTGTTTACAAAACCAAACTTACTTCAGAGTGTACGAAAATTATAACAGGCTACTCTGCTACAGCCATAGACAAAAAAACTTTTTTTAACCTGTATCAAGTTTAATATTATAAAAAGCAAATTTTAAGCATTTAAAATTTTTTAAACATTCAAATGACAAACCAACTATTAATCAGTTGTTTAAATCAGCAAAATAACTTGTGCATACCCTAAGATAATAAATGGAAACGCCTACAGCGCTTGTTGAAGCTTTACAATGCAGCTCAAACGCATGAACATAGAGTACCTCCGTGAGAAGACTCGCTGTGCTGCTGCCTGTCCTCCAGGTGTCTGCAGAGAAGCGACGGCTCAAGCAGCCAATAGGTGGGGGTCAACGTGTAGGTGAGACAGGACCGGGGGAAGCACAAGGAGAACGGATGAGGGCAGCTGCGGCTGACTAAAGCGCACTGCGTCCCTCATCAAACACAGTGCACCAAAGGGCTTCCGACAGCGTAACCTTCAGCTGGGCTCTGACATCTGCATTATGGCTGGTGTATAGGCTGAGTCCCAGCTCCACAGACAGCCCTGCACATTACTCTAAACGTAATTACTCACTCTAAACGTACCTTCACAGCAGCAAAGCTGAGAACTTCATTCTTATCTTTTGCACAGTCATTGTACAGATAGACATATTGTCTCTTAAATTAATTGGAAAATAGTATTTCTTAGTGTTAATTCATGTGAACCTAAATATCATAAATATAATTTTTCCTTTGAGGGACTTCAGTGCTGTTATTTGAAGTAATACAGAGGGAAGTTAGAGCTGTAGTTATATAGTTACAATGAGGTGCCACGTTAAAAAGCTACTAATTTGTTGTCTGCAGCTGAAAAATTGTTACGATATTGACACAACGAGCAAAATCGCAAACGCTAAAGTAGGTTATGGGTTGAATGTGCTGAACAGAATAGTCAGATAAAGTTCAGTTACTGGTAGGAAGTCATATCTCATGTTGAGATTTTTGTTAGATAAACACGTAGCATTAGGTAAGTATTAAAACATGTCTTCAGTCTTATAAACAAGGTAAGCAACGTAAAATAAGATACGTTTGTGACTAATAGGGGAAAAGCATGAATTTTTTTTCATATGTTCACAAGAAAACAGTCAGTTTTGGTTTCACATGAGAATCTGAAAGTTTCCTGTGGGAGATTTTTGTTTAATCTGGAGTTACCCCATGCCCAAAAGCTTGATAAATCCCCCCTACCAACACCACCCTTTTCTTTTAGTATGACAGGTAATTGTGTAACAATACTTGAGCTGTGAAAACACAACTCTTTATCCATATCTAAATTATCTGTTTCAGTTTACTAGTCACACAACTCTTTGAAGAGCAAGGATGGGCGCAAAACAGGCCACCATTAATGACCAGGTGATTGATGTAAAAGCATAAGGTGAACAATCCATAAATCACATTGAGGGAAAGCCAGTAGCCTAGAGGGAGGGAGCAAAGTAATTAGGTTAAGTATCAGTAATCCGTTCAGCTCATTAAAGCACCACAGCTACCATTCAAGCACCCATAGAACAAGATGATTTCATCAAACAGTCCAACACAGCCCATAACAGGAGAAGCATTAAGCTTGTTTGCAGCACAACTAAAGCTTTGATTCAGAAAAATATGAAAAAAAAGAAGTTGTGATTGAGAGATGGGGATATATATATATCCCCATCTCCCATCCCCATATATATATATATATATACAGGATGCAGGGCAGTCTGTGTGAAAAAGGAAATGAAAACGCGTTACATGAGAAATGTGGCTTTATCTCCTTGTGTGTGTGCGTGTGTGTTTGTGTGTGTCTGTCAGTTTATCGGTGTTTATATTAAGTAAAGAAAAACTTGCCAGACTGGTACAGAGTCCACAGCCTGGAGGGAGTGTGAACTTGTCTTGACTGGCTGAACTGTGAGAGGATTGCATACAGTATATGTAAGCAAGCCACAACAGCACAGTTTGATATGGTGGTTTGATTGTCTGACCCCTTATAGGACAAACAAGGACAAGACCTCAAGATCTAATGTCCATTGAGTGCCTTTCAGCCAAAGTCCTGCAGAAATACAGCCAGATAACCAAAGTGCAGCCTGCTCTTCTTCATCTGGCTGTCATGGATTAAAGGTCAATATCTTTTTGACGAAAGTGATTCAGAAACTCAAGCAACTCCCTAGCAGGAAAATAAAATAACTAGCAGTGTACACACGATAAACCCTTAAATATAATACTAACCAAATGTAATCTGAAGAAAGCTATTCAGCATCACTTGTACCTATAGAGGAGCAGGTAAGCTGTCAGACCTAAGCACGTTGAATGACTATGCTATTACTGTTTTGCTAATAACATTGCAATTACGCCCATATCTACCAACAAAGCCAGTTTTGAGCGTTCACGCAACAGGCGGGAATATACAGACGTGCTAAATAATTGCCACTTGAATTACATTTAAAACTCACGAAGCCAACCTTCAAATGCGCCAGGCTCCATAAACAATGCAGCAAAAGTCAACTGCACCAGACGTGCTTGGCTCACCTGTCTGCAGACCCGAAACGGATTAAATGTCTTCTTCCAAATTAACGTCGACTGAAAATGTTTGGTTTGGTCGTTATTTTCCGCAAACACGTCCTCTGAATCTGCAGGACAACCCGCACTGCCTTGGAGTAAGGAGGAAAAGGAAAAATATGCGCTGACTAGAAATAATAATAATTATTTTTTTTCTTTTTTTAAAGGACAAAATAAAAAGATCGTAGCGAGTTAAAAAGGCGCTGCAGCCGCGGAGGGGGAGACAGAGGCAGGGACTAACTGGGCTGGCGGCAGTCGAAATGCTCGCTGTAACTACATTTGGTCCTCAGCAAAACAGACTGCGGTCAAAGAGATAACAGCTTTTGAAAAAAAAAAATGGAGGGAGGGCAATATGAAGAGGGAGGAGTTGGATAGAAACGGAGCTGGGAAACATAAATCAGTGAAATGAGTTGCGACAGTATCACAGCAGGTAAGTGCCATAAAGGTGAGTGTTAATTACACAGATTTATCTTCCTCGTCACACTTTTCACTTTACGTTAATTCATATATGAACGTGGAACGCGAGGTCCTTCAATTAAACATTTTTGTTACATTATAATTTTTAACTAATGTCATAACAAACGCCAATCTGGCGGAATGATGGGGTTGAGATACTGTATTTTATTTTACCAATAATGATGGTTGTTCCTTGAGGACCGTAGGGCCTATCGCCCCTCTAAAATAATTTAAAATGGTTAACTCCACACCATCACCCGTTTTAAAGTGCAGACAGATGAGAAAGTCTTGCCCTGAGAAAGTGAATCTGAATACCAAAAACGAGCAGAGCACTTCTACTAACCAATTTGAGTTTTCCAGACCTCACAGGTTAACTTTGTATGGATATTTCAGTACTTCCCAATGATCAATCAAAACATAGTACAAATTAGAGTTGCATCATACCATCAGTATCGGTACCCATACCCATGGACGTAGTTTTGATTTCAGAGGTGGGGGGGCAGAAGTGTTTTTCATAAAACTAATCTTTCAGCTTACTGTGACTTCTAGTGTTTGTTTTAGTTTTCTATCGTTACTTTTAAGCCTAATTTTCCTTGTCTAGGTGTGACTGGTTGAAAAGCAAGTAGCCAAACATTATCACCCAATTCTGTCTTTCACCTTAGTCAACTTCACACCAACTTGTAACATTTCTGCTTTTTTATGGAATATTATCATTTACATAGCACCGCCCACTGATGGGAAAGTCAAACTGGCATTACATTTGGGAAGAATTTCAATAAAATGTCCATCATTCAGTGCAAGTCCGACTTAAATATAAAACTGTACCTGGACAGTTTGCTTTTATCATCTGACAAAACATATACATGCCGATGTTTGAACTTTGAAAGCTTTGTTTTTATCATCTGACAAAACATATAGATGCCGATGTTTGAACTTTGAAAGCTCTGATATAGGTGATCATCACTCTGACATTTATCACAAAGCTTTATCTGAAGACTAACATGTTTATTCTTTCATCCTCACGTCTGAGCCTCCAGCCTTTTCTCCTCCTCTCCCTTCTCCATCCACTTCTACTTCATGTCCTGCAGCTTCTGTTCTCGCTCCTCCATAATTTCCTTCTCTTTTTCCTGCATCTTTTCTACCCTTAGTCTGATGAAAATATATTGGAGCATGATAT
>JBBBVT010000007.1:16765218-16779598 GCA_037177035.1 Craterocephalus eyresii
CTTCTATCCTTAGTCTGATGAAAATATATTGGAGCATGATATGAACAGTGGGACAATTTGGGATGCAAAGATCATCAACTTAGATGAGTTATAGAGGAAAAGTTATAATTGCACAATAATCACGAGTTTGGATGTATTACTTTTATTTACATTGTACTTTTACCTTTTTGATAATAATCAACAGAAATAAAAAAATGTATTTATCAGCACTTACACCAAAGGAATACATGTTTCAGGATTATTTGAGCTTTTGTACACGATGAGGCTATAAAGGTGGAAATGCTGCTTGATGGACCCAGTGAAGATGTTGAAAGACGGCTGTAACACATTTCTTTGAGTAACTTACAGTTTGAGTTTTTAAAATAGTCTCTTATGTTGGCGTTTCTTTACTTCCACATCATGGACTTCCAGCAAAAGTAGCAGAACGAACGCCGGCCAAATTGGCAGCAGCTCCTTCTGAGCACAGACTAGCTTACCGGTCTGGCTCACCGGTGTGCAGTCATGGATGTATTACATCCATGTGTGCAGTGTGAAAGCAGGCAAGGTGGAGTGACAGCAGAGACAGCCAATCACACAAGAAAAGGCAGAACCAATGGAGGAGCTGGTGGGCTCCTCTAGGTGAGGCAGGCTTCAGGTTTCCCGCTGGGTCCTAGTGCTCAACGAGTCTCTGTTTAATGTAGCGAAATATTGCTTTTGGACAGTTACAGGGTACTGTCAGATTATACCTTACTTTATAAAAATATCTCACCTTAAAAAGTGCTGTCTTCTTTTTATTTCTGAATAACTTTTAGCAATTATACTAGAAAGAGTGGGGTCACGTGGATCGGAAAGATGTTCAACCTGCATATCAAACACAAAGTAGAGGAATTTTACAGTAAGACAGGAGGTACAATACTAAACATGACTGGTGTGTATGGTAAACAAATGAACCTTTCAACACCTTTCATAGTCATGGCAATATATCAGTATTAGAAAGCTTAAGATCATGATTACATGCCCTTCATATTTAATTGCAGCAACAGGTCTATCATTGTGTACAGATAATGTGAGACAATATGAGCTCATTTAGGCAGGAACCTGCTGAAAATCAGCTTTGCTAAGGGAGGCCCGAATGATTTTAAATTTTTTCCTGCATGAAAATAAATATATTTATTCAGTTTACAATTAAGCATCTGTAACACTTACATCAAGTAGTTTTTATTCTGTGGTATGTTATGTTATAAACAGGTTTAGATCATCTTCTATCTATCTTGCTTGCATGGGGTATGGGGCAGGTAGGAAAAATATATGTGAGAACTAATTGAGGCTCATTTTTCCTCTTAGTCTTTAAAGTTTAACAGCAGTTCCCACAGCCAATCCCTTCATTTAATCGGCTGAGGATTAGACTGAAAAATAGCCAAAATCCTATCCAACCAAACTGAAAAATGGGCTATGATGTCAACTATTTCCTGTGTGTTGAGCTTGCTTTTTCTATGCTCAGGAAATTTATTCAACCAAGAATACCTTGGCCCCCCCTGCTGGTCATCTGTAGCATTGCAAAAGCAACACTATATATACAGTAAGTCTTTGCAGCTTATAATCAAACAAAATTATATCAGACAATAAAAATCTTCTGAAACAGCAAGATTAAAACAGCAAACAAACTTTTGTAAAAGCTTCTTTTATATAAAAAGAAACACATTCAGTCATTATATAATAGTAGTGGTGGATGCTCTACATTGAGGTATCTATGAAAACTCCATTCTCCTTTTCAGTTGCAGAAAAGACACGTAAAACACAAGTACATCTCGAAATGCACACATTTCAGACTACAATTTGGCAAACTTAAAGATTGTTAATCACAGACAGTGGTGTCTTTGAATAGATAAATATATTACATCATTGGTAGTACCAAAAGAAAACAAAACATTCTGTGTTTCCAAGCCACATCACAAGTTCATATGCATTTAAAATCCAGAATTATCTAAAAGGCTCACCAAAGGTTATAAGACTTGCATTTTTTTCTTTCAAGGAAATACATCCATTAAGAACATCAGCTGTGGAAAATACACAAAATCAGCATCAATAAATTAGAATGTCATTTAAAACAGCTTATGGTAGAAAAGAGAAAGTGGAAGGAAGGCAAATACTGAAAATAACCTGAATCAATGAAAACAGACAAGGCAGAACTTGGCAGAGTTTGTATTAAGACCCCCTACTGCTACCACTGTTCCACATTGTCAGTGTAGTCCTCCATGGTGCCGTTCTCATCCAGATCCCACCAGTCTGGGAGCAGCATTTCCGACTCCACAGCGGTCTCCCTTCGCTGTTCCTCGGCCGTGACGGCGCGGTTGTTGGTCAAAAGTGACGCTTCAGTGGGCTTCAGCAGCTTCCCAAGCTTTGCTGTGAACCTTCCACGGAGCCGCCTCCTTTCTTGCTGCCGCCTCTCCCTGGCCTGCCTGTGCTCCCGCTGCCTGGCCACCTGAAAGCGCTGCAGGAAGAGATCCCGAGCATACTCGTACAGCTCCACATCCCATTGGTTCAGCTGGCGGATTCTGTGCTGCGTCTCAGGAGGCACCTCAACGCTGGAAGCACGTGTGCCATTCAGCTGTGTAAACGGTGCAATGAACGCCAGGCTGAAGGTTCGCTCAAACAGGTACTGAGTCTTGCGCTGGTACTCGGTCAGGCCAAAAAAGGCCATACCTCGAAGGTTGCGCTTTGCACTCTCCAACAGCACTGCCCAGCGCTCGTCCTCGCTCATGGTAGACATATTGTAGCAACCCACCAGACTGAGGTCAGCTAACATGCGGGTCTGCCGGTTGTTGGCCAGGTTGTAGGGACAGTCCATGAACTCTTGCAGGGAGCAACCGGACCAGTCATCACCTGAATAGCAGCTTGGAAGCTCTGACAGCGTCGGCGAACGTCCATCACACACATGTAAGGAGGCCTTCCACGTTGCACCACGCTGAACGTGACGCCACTCGCTCAGGTAGCGCGAGACTGGATCTCTCAAAATCGTTATATAGTAATAGTTTCTCCTGGAGAGAGAAAAAAGGAAAACATTAGACTTCATTGAGAAAATAAAAATGCTTTACAACAGCTTTGCAACTGAAATATTAATGTGGGAACTTCTGCTTTATTAGGATCAAAAACATTGTCATTGCACAGGTAAAACGAAACATCTGAAGCTAAACTTGACAGTAATAAGAAAAATATTCTTTAAAGTGGGGTTGCATCGATACCAGTATGCTCTAATGTGTAATCGTTAAGTTGTTTAATACCAGGAACCAATCCCAATTTATTACGCACAATTTGGGCGACATGAACCAATTTTCACATCGTGGTAATTTTTCCTTAATCCCAATATATGACATATGTCAGTATAAATTTTTTTGGTCAAATAAACAAAGAGACAGTTCAAATGTACAGCCTTGAGTGCTAAATGCACTTTTATTAAAGATCAAAATCACATGTGCATTAAAATATTTGACTGAAATTAAAGTGTGTGTAATAAAATAATAAAAATGCTTTTCAATGACCATGACAGGATACAGTTGTGCAAAATGCTAAAAAATATATTTTTAACTCAAAACAAGCTAAATCGATATAAACGATATTCCATAATTCCATATCTTGTGTGAAAAACTCTCGATATATCTGAAGTTCTCGAGAAATTGCCCAGTTCTACACGCAATGTGTGTTTGCACTTGAAATTTTTACGTTATCATTTTAATTTGTATTTCTTTTTTTTTTATCTATTTCACCAGCAGAAACGAAAATAAATACAACCTGTCTTCCAATTCGTTGCATTTTTTAGTGTGCTAGAAGTGGTTATCGGTACTCCGTATCTGCTAGTACTCAGAAATAAGTATTGGTTTGTGAAAAGGTGGTATTGTTGCATCCCTACATTAAAATGGGCTACAGTTTATCCTGTGGCACCTATAACCTGCGTAATAACCTGAGTAGTTATATAGTCCTAACATCAGAGATGTAATTACCAACCTGGGCTGGTTCCTGGGTGCCTCTCCTGAGTCCATGCGTGAAGGGACGCAGCTGGTCAGCTCGGTCCAGTCTGCATGAAGTCCGCAGCTCCAGCCGGTGGAGAAACGGGAGAAGAGCCAGGTTTCCTTCTTACCTGGCCGGAAGCACGTGCATTTCTTCTGACCTGCGTGACACTCGCATGGCCTCTCTAGTTGAATGTTTCGTACCAAATGACGGCCAAACGTCGTGCCCCCAGTCTTTTGAATATGCAGGAAAACTATGACATCGTCCCCCTTGATGTTAAAGTCTATAACGCGACTCAGGTCTGACATGGAGAAGTTGAAGCGAGGAACAAAGCGGGCGAGTGCGCGGTCCTCCGCGATGTACGGGTCTCTTTGAAGCCCGTCCTGCGTTTCCTTGCCACGGATCCGGGATCCAGATGCGCCGCCGCTGGAGAGCCAGGACCCCAGCTGGTGGAGTATCTGGCACTCTGACTTGCTGGGGCAAACATACTGGATCATAATGACGCCGAACAATAACGCCATGAGCAGGACCACCACGAGCCGCTGGTGGCTGCTGCTGCTGGATTTCTCATCCATTTTCCCGGAAGGGCAAGAAACACATCCCTCAGGGAGTCCGACCCCCTGCCTCGGCTGGGGGACCTCAGCGGGATCACTGGAAGAGGCTGTCCGGTGAAGCGAAAACAATAACAATGCGGCTGCTAGCAGAGCGTTAGCGGACCGGACTGCTGGCTGGAAGTCACAAAATCAGACGATAAGGAGTTTTCTTTGTTGTGCGCGCGACAGAGCGTGCTGTTTTCATCTTAACCAGTTAAGTAGCTCAGTCACAACCATTAATCAGTTCCAGGAAGACATTATCCTCTTTACTGCAGTAATACCACAGTCTATGAGTAATACTCATCTTCCGCGGCCATCGATTCTTGACCTCTTCTCCCATGAGCCACTGCGCGCGGTGTGGTGCGGAGCAAAAAATTACGTCAACACGCAAAGTCAAAATTACGACACGCTTTTCCGAAAATAGTCCCACTCGGTGTTGGGTTGTGTATCGTTTTATTAAATCTTCTTAATGTCTGTTGGAAAGGATGGTAAATCATTTAGTGATGATGAAAACCTCGATGGTCACATGTAGAAATGTGTGGAGACATTTCACACCATTATAAATAAGTGGGCAGCAATGTGCATATCCTTTTTATAATTTTCCAGGTAAACATTATCACCTGAATATGATTCATACTATAATACTAATTTAATTTTAACACAACATAGCAAGAAAGGGTGTGAAATCTATTTATCTGCCGGTCATCTGCCCCAGGATCTTTATTTTAAGGTGTAAACAAAATTACTTGCTCCTACAAGATTCAGTCTATGTTATGTATTACATATTGTAACTATATTAAATTTCCCTTCAGATGAGCTCTTTCAATGTCACACTGACCAGGAATAGAAAGTAAATGGGTTTCATGTCTTTTTTCAGTACAATTACTTTCTCTTTAAGCACTTAGGTTTGCCATGACATGGAGTACCAGGACTCTGAACCAACTTTCTGCTCCCAGATTGACAGCCGTTTCAGACCTCAAGGGCCATGATGACACCTATTGCAGTATAGCTGTAATATACATCTATAAAGAAAAATTAAAAAAAAACAAATAGCGGGTTTTGCATGTGGTAGGCTATGGCATAGCTGTAGTTCCCTTTGTTTTTAGGGTAACTGAAAGTTTTCTTCTAAAATTTAATGTGATTTAATATTCCTTCAACACAAACTCAAAAATGTTATAATTACAACACAAAACAAGGTAAATTATCCTGCAGCCCTTCATTATTATAAAAATGAAAGAAAAATAACACTACAGACTCAGTGTGTTATAGTAACCTAACCAGTAGTAACCCAACCCATTTATCCTCATAATAAAAGTTCAAATCAAGTATCTTGAACACAAACAAAAGAGATGATTGTTGACTTCAGGAGGATCAAGAGTTAACAAAGCATATTAGGAAAAGATGTGATTGTGTGGGAGGAATACATGTACTTTGGAGTTCAGCAACATGATTAGACTGGAAATGAAACACAGGCTCCATCTGATCAGACTCTTCTTAGGAAGCTAAGATCACTGAATGTTTGCAACCAGATGTTGCATATCTTCTATAAGTCTGTTGTGTAAAGTACAATCAGCTTTGCAGTCATCTGCCGGGGCAGAGCTGAACAAACTAATTAACGCTGGTTCTGTGCTGGGAATAGCTGGAACAACTAGAGCTGATTTTCCAGAGAAGAATATTGCATCAGCAGCTGAAGATAATGGAAAAACACGTTACATCCTATACACCTTTACACATCACAGTGAAGAAAAATACAGTGTGTTCAATGAGAGACCTTTTCAACGCACAGCGTGTTTCCTCTGCAGGACAGAAAGATTCCTGCCTGTTCCTGACAACAGCCACCACCCTCTGGATCGAGACATTATCTTCCATTATCGCTGTTTAAAGAATAAACCCCCAAAAACCTACCACAGCATTATCATTTCCCTCTGGGATTGAGTGTGTTTGATGTGCTGGAGTCTTTCTCCAGGATGACAGCCTGCTCTTGGCAGCAACCTTACGAGTCTCATAATGTTCCACTTTTGTTAAGGTTTAACGTTAATTTAATTAGGATAAGTTGGCTTTGGGGTGTACATAATCAGATATTCTAAGACCAAAGACCGATTTCCCACCTGCTCTCTTCTACATACTACAAAAATATTATCAAGATTTGAATAACTTTATAACGCTTAACATTTTTTGCAAACAATTCTATGCTAATTAGCTTTTAATAAATTTATGTCTTGTTTCTTCATGTCTTAATGCAAATATTGTACAATCATGCTGTGTTAATCACCACTTGCTCTATTACTTCTAAAGCACTCAGGAGAGAAAATACAATTGTAAAACTAGTATCTTACCTATTCAGAGCATTCTGGGACATTCCTAGTATATGTGGTGACATTTACACTTTAATTACAGCAAATAGTTTACACATTTATGTAGCTGAAGCTTTCTTCAGAGTATAATTTGTACAGGTTTGGAGGCTGAATAAAAAGGAAGCACACATAATTATAGAGAATGATCTGAAATGTAAGGTATATGTCTTGTATATGACTGTTCAATACATAGTATTAGGGGATAAAGGATGCACGGACTGTGGAGTGAATGTCTGTATCATTTCGACTGATGGGCCGGTTTATCTCATTTTTATACACAAACAAAATACAAAGAAGATATGTTGTATTTCCTAACTGCAAACTTTTTTCAGATGTTTTCATTATAATATTTATTTGGATATTTCTCTTTTTTTTATTGCCGTTTGTGCTATTTTTTAAACATAATTTCACATTTAATTTCTTTCCTTAAATTTTTTTGCCTTTGATTTAGTTATACTGTACCATTGTATTGCCAGCTCAGCAAGTCACCCAGAATCATTAGATATTCTTTTAGTCGATTATGGTTCAGCTTCAGATTCCTGGTCTCAGCAGGAATAAAACAGCAACCCTTTCCACATCTGATGATCTAAATCAAGAAAACAGAAAGAGAGAAGAAAGAAAGGGCCAGCTGAATTCCCAGAAGTTGGGGAGGCAGGGGAGAATAGCAGAGAGGAATTTCATTCTCATTCCACATTATCATGACGTTTAGACCCTTGTGGGGCAATTTCAAAGATATAATTAACATTGTAGAAGGGCTCTTATTTCTTTTATAGCATTAGTCCTGTTTTATTGGCTCTGATGATTTTCTATCCACCAGCTTCTTTGGAAAACGAATCAAATACAATCGTTTAAAAAATTACAATTTCCTGTTAACTTTTTTATTGTCTCGAAAGAAAATAGGATAAAATTTCGGATGTTATTGTTTTTCTATATAGCATTATATTGAATGAAGCAAAACAAGCATGGAGGTTCAGGCTGCTGCAGTTCTGGGCCTGAAGCAGCTCCAGAAGTCCTGATGGACTGCAGTGGTCCTACCATCATCTCTCAGATTATCCAGCATATGATCGATTCACTCTCAGCATCATTACCCCACATCCTCTGATGCGCGAGCTGTCAAAAATAGGCCATTTGGAGAAGTCAAACGCTGCACCGCGCTGACGTCAGCGATAAGAGGACGTTCTAGCACTAAAGATCGTTGCTGTAAGAAGATGTAGAACTCCGATCATACATTTACATTCAATAACAAAAATAATCTTCATTTTGTAACTTTCACTACCGCAGTAGATTTGCCCTCAGTGAAAAATTCAGATTTTCATACTGTAGACTTGTAGTGACAACATGAATGTTATTGATTTAAAAAATTCTTGCTGTGTGTGTGTGTGTGGACGGGGAGTGTTATACTGTGCAATTCTGTTAAATTTCGGCTGAATATGCACCCGTATTTATTACAATAAAAATAATAGTTGCATCAATATGAACAATACTTAAATGCCTCATTTGGTAAATGTGTTTTCTTTCTCTACTTTCCATTTGAATAACCCCAAGAGATCAATTAAATAATTTCCTCATGAATCCTCATGAATTATTATCTGAATGCATTTTTAAAGTGTTCATCTAAATCAGCAAATCTCTCGCTCAATAAAAAGTGAGGGCACTAGTACAGCTGTCAACCAACCTTAGATCTACTCGATCTAGAACATGACACAAATATAGGATTTGTAGCATTTGTAGTGTCTGTAACAGCTCACCTTTATATGATATCTACACAACCTTTAGGCTTAAACTTTCTTTCTCTGTCTTTCAGCCTTAAGTTGATCATTTTTATTCTTATTGCTATGTCACTGTTAAGCTTCTATTTGATACAAACAAACAAAAAAATAGAAAACACTATGATTAGCTATAATATAATAAACAACCATACCACTTTGGCCTGCTGTGAATCAAGGCTGGGGTTTACAATCTTCTTTCTCCGTCTTAAAACTTATCGTCTTGATATCAGACTATGAATTGACTATGACTCTACTTACCTCTTCGTTTCCAAAGATACAGCAGAAGTGGTTTAATGGTTGATTATTATAACAACAACAACAAAAACTAGGAAAAAAGAGAACTAATAATAGAGAACTAATATAAATAATAAAGTAATATACACAATGTAATAAAAACATAAATGACTACTATGTAAATTTTAAATTGGAAATTATATACATTCAACTCAAGCCATGAAAAGATTGCCACCTTGTGGACAATCAGTTCAACGGCAGTTACATATGCAATGAATCAATTTGAATTTAAACTTGATCGTGTAAAGGGTAACAAACAGTGGTGCAATGGTCCCTGCGGGTATACTTAATACTTCATTTTTTAGTCAATTTTTAAAAAAGCAACAGTTTTAGAAACATGTTACATGCCAGATGACTCTACTTACCATACCCCAAAAATGATCAGAAGCCTAGTATTTGCACATTGCATGATTACATGATCCCAAGGTCCCAAGATTTCATGTTAATGTTTACCTGAGAGCAAAAGCATTTTAATTCAGTAATCATTTTATAATCACACTAAACGCTGCCTAGCGATATATTTTGCTCCTGGAAATTTCGGCGGAGTGAGACCTCTGTAGCTCCTCCTGACTCTTGGTACGTGCGAGCCGTGTGGAATGTGGGCCAATGTCTCGGCCCCGCCCCGCCCTACTTCTTTAAATATCCACCCTCACCGGGACCGTTACGTGGTATTCGCGTGGAAATGTGCTGATTCCTCAATCTACACGGTCGCGGCGTGGAAGTTCTCATTGTTTTATCTTGTTTGGACGCGTTGCCTGTTCTCTGACATGGAGCTGGACCGGCGGCTGCTGTTGGCCCACTGCGCGGCTCACGCCCTCTCCGTCGTGGCGGGACTGCTGGTGGTCGTCCCGATGGCTCTGAACGGCTCTGCGTTCAAAGGCCGCTGCGCCCTCTTCTCCATCGGCTACTGGAGGAGTGAAAACCGAGCCGAGTTGACCGGACAGCCCGGGGAGTTGTCACACCTGGTGGTGCAGCAGTGGGGCCCACCGGCAGCCTGCCAGTTCTCCACGTTTGTGGGCATTTTCACGGTGCTGTACGGGGCTGCGCAGGGCTGGAGGTGTCTCTTCTATCTGCATGGGCGGCATGACGAGTGAGTCCACTGATGTGATCAAAACAACACACTTAACGCACGCATGTTTGTTTTTGGAGGGGAAAGATGACAAGTTAAGTCTCTGAAGTACATGCCCATTACCTAAAAAAAATTGCCCCCATTTGTACATCAATGTGCATGCATAATGTGCCTTTTTATTCCTATCAGCAGAACTGATTTGATAAGAGATTTGGAAACATGCCATGTATTAAAAAGTTACAAATCAGAAAGTGTTTACCTTTCTTTATTGTAAAAAACAACAATCAAAGTAGCTGACATGTGTTATAATAAAACAGCGCAGTAATGCACTATCCTGTGTCACATAATCAACATGTAGCCTCAGCATGTTGTTCCTGTCAGAGGTACTGTTCTGTGTGTAATGCTTGTCTGATGTGTGTCTCCGCCCAGCACCCTGTTTTCGTCCTTCCTCACAGTCCTGCTGAGCGTGTGTGTGCTCTTCCTGTCTGGAGGGGCCAGTGCCATCCTCTCCCTGGGCTTTAGCTCCTGGTGTGACACTGTAACAGACGCCAACACACGACCATACAGGTACATCATCTGAGGGTTTTATAGTGAGTCATTCTGCTTGTTGATGCTTTTAGGAGGCACAGCTATTATTACCATGGATAGCGATTGTTGCACAGTTGAAAGCTGCTACATAAAGCTAGAATAGCTCATCTTATCTCATTCCTTTTTGTTTGTTTGTCTTTAGCTGTGCAGAGTCCCAGTCTGTCCCACTTTACCTGGATGTGAACACGTCTTCTTTCTACACAGAGCTCAGTCTGGCACAGGTAGGAGCTTAAATAAACACACACAGCTGATGGCAACATAACAGCTTCTGTTTTACTAGCTTTAACAACACGATGTATAATTGTTTTGGCTGAATAAAACGGTATGATCGAATTATCCTTTTTGGATTGTGATTTTTCAGTATCTCTTACTAAATTATAGGACAATAACAATCTAATGACAGCAATAAATTTAAACGAAGACTCTGACTCTACTGGCTTGATCTCCTCAGGCAGCTCGTTGCAAAGTTTGGGGCCTTTGGCTAAAAGTGTTTTGTTATCTGTGGTCAGTAACACTGACTGTAGGACAAGTAAAAGTCATCTTCCAGCATCTTCTACCTCATACAGACTCACTTCATTCCAGAAGGTCACAGAGTATATCACAGTATATCATCCTTTTACTGCTGGTTAGAGTAGATGGTTGCTACTGGGAACAAATATTAGTGTGTTTGACAGAGTTTTTGTGTTTGGAAAGTAAATTATTTCAGCTCATATTGTTATGAGTGAAGTTCTGTGTTTTACACAATGAATCTCTGCTGTCTCTGATATTAGGAGGGTTTACGTCATGTTGTTTTAAAGTCCCAGGATTATTTCAGTCACAAACATTATCAGGATTCTGATGGATGTTTTCATCTTTTTTATTTTTTTTTACGTGTGATTTGAAGCCTCGGCTTTCACTTTTCTTCCCACAGGCGTCTCTGTGGTGTGTGACTGTTCTGTGGCTGGCTCAGTCCATCCTGGCCTTCCTGCGACTCTACCACTCCCACAGCCAGCACATCAGCGGGCCTTGTCTACACCGCGACAAGGAGCTGCTGCTGGGATACAGTCCGTCTGACAGCGCCTCTCCTTCACCTCCTCATCCTCCAGCAACACCCACCGTCTTAGTCTGAGTGTGAGGTAGCGCTGCAAGTCCTCAGACTTAACTCCACTCTTTTAATTCAAACCTCATGTTAATTTTTTTCACCTTGAACACTGATAATGTCACATTGTGGATCTAATTTATTCATTTTTCCTATTTTTTTTTTAAACAAAACAAATGTTATTTGCAGAGTCTAACCAAAAGAAAATGTATTATATCGAAAAATAGATATAAAGAAACTGCTCCAGTACAGAAATGCCAAAGGTACAGTAGAAATTATAATTCAAATATTGCTCAGAGTGAAGAGTTCATGTTGAACTATAAAAACAATATTTGAGAGTCCTTGGTCAAAAGGGATTTAAAGGAACAAATCAAAATGGATGAGCTGGAGCAGATGTATCCAGTAGCCACAGTATTACGGAAAAACGTGTTTGTGTAATTTTACTCTAATTCTGTGAATCCGCGCTTTTTATTTATTTCATGTTACTTACAGCTGTGCATGCAACCAAATTGTGTTTTTTATTTACAGTCATCTGGGAATATATTAGACATGCATGTCTGTTTACATTTCTCCTGGAATTCAACAGGTTGCACATTTGAGTTTTCATTTAGGGGAAAAAATGACATGATTGTTTCAAGCTTGATATTCACTTGTATTTATTGTGAAGCATGTGGTGAGTGCATGACTGAGCCACTGTGCTCTCGAAACAGGCTCAGTGTGTGAGCATGATCCGAATGTTCTGTTGTGTAACGGGAAAAAGCACTGCTGACCTTCTGCTCTTGTGACGATTTTCATTATGGTGCTGTCTGTGTGGAAGCAGCCGCTCTGTGGACGTCAATGACAGTCAGATCTTCTCACATAATCCATATAGAGTTAAATCAGCTGATAGTTAATCTATTAAAGTTTTAATGCTGAGTCCAACAAGGTCAATGAAAAGGGAAAAATGTTCTAACTTTGTCAAGGTGTGTTTTTTTTTTGTTTTTTTTTAAACCATGACCCAGAGATTGTCCTTAGGTTTTTCCTGTTGTCATTGACTCTAGCAGATGTAATGAAGCACAGACAGCGGAGTAGGAAATCTGAAGTAAACAGAGAACAGTTGGTGTTTCTTGAAATGAATTGTAAAATATATAAAGGTTTTTGTAATTCAGTGGATTTTTTGTTGTTTTTTTTACATCTTTTATGAATCCATATTCATGTTTTTGCATTTATTTTGTTTTCATATAAACTACTTCCATTGAAAAAACCTAAACAATGTGTCACAAGTCGCACATATTAATTAGCTGACAATTAAGTAAGTCTTTTAATAATGTGTGGATGTTAACTCATACTCATTACAGCCATGGATAAAGTTAATGTGAGGTGAGAGATTTATACCTTGAAGTGTTTCGTGTTCGATGTTTTCTTTGTCATTGGCAGTTTGATGTGAAATAAAAAACAATATAAATGTATTCAATTCAAAATTATGTAAAATTAGCTACCAAGCTATCTGGAGAGATGATTTTCACTATTAATGACAGCTAATTGTTAAAATGAACTATTACAAGCTAATTTGGTGTGCTTGAATGAAAAAAAGAACAAACAGCCCACAATATGAAATTCAGGCTATTCCTGAATATATAACTTCTCCTTATCAATGACAGACTGTGATTGATCATTTACAATTAAAAATAAGTTGTAATTGATTGTTGGAATTTACAGCAATATGCACTGAATTATAGTCTCATGTTTTTCCTTTTTTGAGCCTCAGTTTGTAGGTTCAGTTAAATGTTCACCACTCACGTGATGACCAGGTGCAGTATGATTTCTGTCGCTTGATGGCGGTAAAGACATACTTATTTGCTTGATTTGAAAACAAAACGAAGAAGAACTAAAGAACCAATCAGTATTCAGGGCACCATATTAAACGATTTTAGTCAGCTGGTTGCTTTCTTGTACTATTTACTTTGTTAGTGGCTTTATTTTTAATGAAAAGTTCAAATTTACTGTAAGCCGATATTTTAGTGCTACTCTCAGGGAAAGGATGAAGCTAACAGATATTAAAAAGTTAAAAGTGGCGGAGCTTCGGTCCAGGCTCGCAGAACTGGGGTTGGACAGCAAAGGACTGAAAGCTGAGCTGGTGGACAGACTGTGGTCTGTGTCACAAGCAGGACAGAGTAGAGAAACCAATGAAGAAAATACGAAACTGCAAAACGATATTTTACTTCAACTGTCAATCCCCACAGCGACAGATCAAGTCCCGTCACCACCACCAACAGAAACTGGTGTTACTGCGCGATCGAAAGTAGACCCTAGTAGCGACTTTACAGATACTGCCACACAGACAGAACCGGATCCTGATCCACCAGGCGAACTTCCAGGAACTAAACTGGTCCCACTGGGCGAGAGTGACATCCCCGTGGAGAGAGCAGAGCCGGGACAGGAAGACAATGCTGGAGAGGACAGAGGAGCTGATCCATCTCTGGACATTGGCAGAGGACGAGCTTTCTACGAGTTCAAAGAGGAGATCAGATACAAAAGGTAGATTGGTTTAAAGTCCACAAAATATGGAGCCTGTGTGTCTTCAGCTTCATCCTATTCCAATTTAAATCACCTCTTGACCATAAAACAAAGGTAAAGTCCATTCAATGGATCCCTGCACTGGGAAGAAATCA
>JBBBVT010000007.1:16785048-16800708 GCA_037177035.1 Craterocephalus eyresii
AAATATCTCAGGGAAGGATCCAAATCTCCAAAAAGTACCGTAGGTGTCCAGTACACTTCAGTTTACATCACAATTAACGCCCCACTTGCAAAAAAGTGGACTTTTCCTTTTAAGAAAAAGTTTTTTCAGTTTCAGCTTATTTCAGTTTCTTTTTCCTTTTTTGATGGAAATGTATGACTAATTTTGCAGACAACTATATATAAAAGGTTTTAGAGAAAGATGTGCTTCTGTCTAGATGATGTCTGATTTAACCACACACTTCAGCCTCTTTTTTGAAACTGTTCTGAAAGGAAGACACCATGGAAAATATGCCCCATGCCAACACCTGTAACGAGCATGACTTTGAACAGGAGCTTATTTTGTGCACAAAATTCTGAAATGTCTCAGTTTCAGCATCTGTTATGTTACACATGTTCTGTGGTGGATAAAATTTGGTGTTTTAGTTTTTATTTGTTCAAATAAAAATAAAAAAAAGTCCCTATGTTTCTGGAACTTTGGTTTGACCATCTGGACATAATTATTTCCAATAATGCTTCAGTATTTTACTCATTAAAAATATTTTAATAAATTTAAATGTATTATTTCTGTTCATTGAACTAATGCTAACAAATATACAGTGTTATGCAGAGTTTTTAACCATAGGTATTGATCAGGGCTTGGAGTCGGTAACACTTGTCTGATCCTGCGTATTCGGTCAGCTGGATGGCGGCTCTCCATCTGGTTTCACTGTCTGATAGAGCAGCATGGCTCCTTTAGCTGAAGGACACAGCTCCGACCACAGAGGGCTTCCTCTGCTCAGCTCAAGCACCTCCTGCATCACAACATTTCACAAATTATGCCAAACATTTCTTTATGCTATATTTTCTTCTTATTGCCAAAACAAGAAAGCTCATAGTGGTGATGCTGTGCAGATAATAAAACACTGGTACACAATACCAACCGTTCTGCTGAGGAAGACAACGTCTGTGGACTCGCTTGCTTCTGCGCCTCCTTTCCAATACAACGTTCTTACTTCATCAGATGTCAGAGAGCAGCTTGGGATACAGATTAAAGTAAATTTATATTACTTTATAGACCCATTTAAGGCTAATTTACTCCAGAGTACAGTCATTCCAGGTCAAAGGGCAAACATCTGTTTATTATTCTTTATTTCTTTTAAACAAGGCAACCACGGGTCTGGACTCACCTGGGTCAATAAAATTAACTGAGATTTAATCGGGTTTTATCTTTATGTATACCTTTCTTAAAATTACATTTTGTATTACAAGAAGCTTGTAATTTTGTGGTTTTTCCTCAACTGTTATATAACCTTTCCTCAACATGACTGGTCTGACTGGTGATCATGTTCCTGGTTTTAGACCTTAAAGCAAACATGCTCACAACCATGGTTCAACCATTTAATGAATTAATACAACTTAGACAGTCTAACACCAGAATATTCAGTTGATTGTGATATAAAAGTATTTCATTGTCTCATTTTTTCTGAGCTTTTTTTTTTACTTTGAGAGAAAACAGAGCTAGTGTTTGTTTTTAGGGTTAAAAACAGAATGAATGGCAACCTGACGAAGAACTCAGCACTTGGTCTGCCGGCACTGGTGTGATTCAAAGCAACGCCCATCAGAACTGGTTTTCCCAGGCTGCTCAGAGGAATATTCACCTGAGGACAGAACAGACACATTTTAATTTTAAAAAATCATATTTTTCAGGTAAACATACAGTGTCCATGTATATCCATATAAAATTAATCTGCACGGATGGAGAATCTCACTGGTATTTATTAATCTATAAAGTCAGTTATTACACAGCTGTTGATGATCAATAAAGTATGCATTACAGTAATAATAATAAATTGGATTTCAGGCTTTTCAAGACACCTACATTGAGTCCATTATTCATCCACCCCATATTCATACTTGGTGATGATCAGCTACATGTGCAACCATGGCTACCCTGTGGCAGACTCATGGAAAATGGAAACATGGGAGCCAATCCCCACCGGCAGGATCTCTGACCACCGGACATTGACACACACACACCAAATAAATATTTTAAATGCTTTCCATTCCTTAGCTGCCAAACAGGAAGTGAATTCACATTTCAGCTATAAAACAAAACTGATACGTGGGGCTTTTTTTAATTTGTGGTTTCCTGATTTTTAATGCTCAGCCTCAACCTGAGAAAAATATCTTGAAAGGTGGTGCAATTTCTGAAATGTCCCGTCAGGAGGTTTTATTTTGTTGAAGTTTTTGCTACATATTAATGGTCTATACCACCTCAATGCTACATTATACTTGGTTTAAAATAAACGGATGGATGAACATGTTACACGCAGAGAAGCCTACCTCATCTCTGATCTCTGCACACACTGAGGAGAACAGCTCTGAGACGACAGCATCCGGCCGCTGCTGCATTATGAACACACTGATCTGTTCCTCTTTCACTGCCTCACCCAGACGCTCGCACACCACCTGTGCAGCAGAGCAACGATGTTACTAACACACCTACAGTTTGAGCGACTCCTACCTTTATTTATGTCACCTTGGGCTCTGGGTGGCCTCCAGGAATGTCCAAGAGACCTCCGGCTTCTGCCACCTTCTGACTCCTCCTGATCAGCACCACCTTCGCATCAGCTGTGCACAGCACAGCGCCCACACCCAGAGGCTGAGCCAGCAGCGTCAGAGGATCGCTGAACTCTGCCTCTCCACGCTGACGGAGCTCCACCACTTTACACGACCAGTTTGTTCCCAAGTAGTCCTTGTAGCATGTGAGGCCCAGATTCAGAGTGAGAAGCGGCTCAGAGTGCGGGGAACATTTGGCTGAGATGTTCCTAAAATCTCTGTAGTCACCGGAAGAGGAAGACTGTGACAATACATTGTGTTTCTGCCGATTGACACACCCATTCCTCATGTCCAAACCATCCTGAGCTGCTTCATAGTCCTCTTTTTGCCTGTCCTGGTCCGTTGAAAAGTCCAAGTTAGGGACATAGGGTGAATTGGAGGAGGGTGGATGTATTTGTGAAGCTAAGCAGACTGAATGCAGCCGAAATTTGGCTCCATTGAAAAGCCATGGCTCCTTGGACAGCCGATCAGTCCAAATCTCATCTATGTGGCGCTCCAGAGTTGGATCTGTCTGCCTGTTAAACCTGGGGAAAGAAAGAATGCGTCATCCTTTTTGAAGTCAGAGAAAAATTTAGTTACATTTGCAACATTTACTGGAAAATGTCATCTAGTAATATGAGATGAAAAATATTTACAAAATGTGCATTTTTTTGTACATGGGAGGAGACCTGAATACCTATCAGAAAGCTCCACCTGTACTTGAGACTCCACCAGCCCCCTCCATTGTGCACAATCGAAGAGCACAGACACCTCAGGGTCCATTATGTCTCCCTGCAGATATCCTCGGAGTCCTCTCTTTCCAGTTACCTGATCCTCATATGGTCCTTTAAAAAAAGATAAGCACTGTATAAAATTAAAATGTTTTTCAAAGGAAAAAACAATAGATAAGCTGTTGTTGAGCAGGCTGTAAAGCCATTTTAAGTGTGACTGAACAGAATAAAAATAAAGTGAATATCAGTAAGCAGCAAGTGCACTCTTGACTGAAGGAGCAAAATATGTATAGATTCAATTTATTTCCGCCTTTCTATTCGTGACGTTGCTGTATTAGAAGCTAAACTTCCTGTTACTTTGCCCCTAGCTGCATAGTTTGTTTATTCTTATTCATTTTTATTCAGTAATTTTCCGAAATGTTGAAAAAGCAGGATAAGAAATAACCAGATCAAATGAGTAAGGGTGCCTGTCATTGATTGTTTTAAGGTTTGATTTAAACTCACCAGAACTGCAGACGGTAATAAACTATTTTTTCGGTTAAATTATTCTTACTATTCTTATTCTTGATAGGTTCCTGTTCAATTATGCGAGAAGACGCAAATAACAATGGCTACTACTTTCAGTGTGGCTTAGCACTTCTAAAGTAGGAATCATGCATCTGTAAGGTCCGATAAGCTCAGTCAATGCTTTTACACGTTGTCTTTCCAAATGTAGCCAGAAGCACAAAATTAAAAACAGTAATAATCAATAATGTCTGGTTTTACCTTTTAGAAGTGGCAATACTTGTGAAATCCTTACGAGACTGTTTCTTCCTCTCTTTTCTGCATGTAATTCTTCGGCAAAAAAAATACGCTCATTATCTCCACCAAGTGGACGAGAGGGGGAGCTGCTGTCACTATGATTTGACGTAACTATAAACGGTGAAAGATAACATAATTGTAAATAAATTAATAAGTAGAAGCTTTGTATTAATTCAAGTGGCTGGTTTTATCTTTTGATTTAATAAAATGATCCAAAATACTACTACTACTACTACTACTACCACCACTACTACTACTACTACTACAACACTACCACTACAACTAATATAATATTAAAAACAACAACAACAACAATAATGATATTATAGACTTCGATGTCTTCTTATTACTATTTTATTATCATACTGTCTTGCAGTTTTGATACTGTAGTTAGAGAGAGAAAGAGAAATTTATTTTGATAGAATTAGCTGTTTCCGGTGTAGCTAACGCCAACTTAACAGTCCTTTGTACAACAACACCACTGTTACGAAACTGAGCCCCCCGGTATGTCACCTTTTCTCTCTCACATTCCTTTTATTTATGTTCCGTATTTAATGTATTAGTCTAATGTTTGCTTTATATACTTAAAACAGTAGCAGGAACTTTTCATCAAGGTACCAGTTTCATAAACTGTTGTACATTTCTTCCTGCTAGCTTTAGCTTCACTGTTCATGTAGCAGAACACTGTGTTCCGTATGGAAACTCGTGGATTCTGTCCTGTTTTTATTTTTTACGGATGATGTATGATATTTCCTCAATACAGAAATAGCAGGGATATAGCTCTTTGTACATTCTGTAAGATAACCTTTATCGATGTAACTTTAATTATAACAAACTTCGGTTTCAAAGAGGCAGTCCACAACCAAAACACAATGAAAGGTTGTGTGTTATGTTTCAGCGGATTATGTGAGAGTCCAAAAACTACATGTCTGTTCGGGGTGGCCTGCAATTTCACTCACGTGAACTGTGTTATGGTCTTTAGTCACGTGTTAAGAGACGCAGAGACGGCTGCTGATATAAGTATTTCCAATGGAAACACAATAAAGGTAAGGACAACTGACACATTAAGTATTTCACATTAAATGACTTTAAATTCAACATGCATTTGGTGATGTTATTGAAAGCTTTTTGCTCTTGCAATGCAGAAAAAGTGTTTACTTGCATATAGGGTATCCACTGTTTTTGGTGGTGTAAGCAAAATGCCTATGGTGTTGGCTTTGTCCTGGACTTCCATCATACAGATTTTAATTCTGAAAACGATTCTTATCTTCCTCCCCATACTATATGTTTAATAATAATAATAAGTTCAACCCCAATTTCAATGAAGTTTTGATGCTGTATAAAATATAAATAAAATAAAACGGTTGACTTTTTACAATTTCATTAAAACTATTTGCTCATTTGGATTTTGATGGCAGCAACCCATCTCAAAAAAATTGATACGGGGCAACATAGTGTTGGAAAAGTGACAGTTTGACACCTTCTTAGGTTAATTGGCCAACAGGTCAGTAACATGAGTGGGTATATAAAGCACATTTCATAGTTTGCGCCTCTCAATTATAAAAAAATAGACACAGGTTCACCAAATTGCTTATAGAGGCGTATTTCTTCTGAAGGTGTTTGGACCACTTTAAATGAGTCCACTTCCTTGGATAGTACAGTTTGGAGTAGCGGTAACACGTACACAGAAAATGGGGGTCTTGGTGCTGTTTGCTCACAGTGGAAAAATGAACTGGCCATCCAGAAAACCAAGGACATATCGTTTGTTGCCTTGCAGCAAAAATTGATACCTCACTCCGTCTCCTGTGATCATCCTGGGCAGCTACTGGTGAAAATAGTATTAGGTTTGCAGATCAATGCAAAAACAGAACCATGATGAAATAAACTAGATGTCGCTCTGTTGTTTACCTGCAATGAATAAGCTGGCGAAGAAGCCATGTTTAAACATGATCCAGAAATGCTGCTGTCACAGACTGTTTGAAGGAAAGTGGAAAACTGTTCTGATGTCAGACTGATCAAAATTTAAAATCATAGACGTTGTGTCTTTCAGACTTAAGAAGAGAGGGACTGTCCAGGTTGATATCAGCAGACAGTTAAAAATGTGCATCTTTGAAGGTATTGGGTGGTATAAGTGCCTCAAGGGTGGGCAGCTTCCACGGTTATGGAGGCACCATCAATGCTGAAAAGTACACAGTGGATTAAGATCAACATCTCCAATCCAGACATTGTCTCTTTGCGGGAAGGCCTTGCATATTTAAGCATGACAGTGATAAACTGTCTGGGTGCTGAACTTGTTGGCAGTCCAGACCCTTCACCATTGGAAATGTCATGAAATGGAAAAATCTGGCATGAAGGCCCTGGACTGTGGAGCAGCTAAATCCTCCATCAGACAGAAACGGAGACAACAATCTGAAACTCCAGACACAAAATATGAGTTTATGATTTTTCTTGTGTCCTGTTTTTAATTATATTTTTCACAGCATCCCAACTCATTTGGAATTGAGGTTGTAATAATATGACTAAAACATTGCAAAGCTTGCAAATGTGACTCTGCTCTGTCTGAGATGCTTTTATGTTGCTACTGATGTTAAGGTTTATCCTCTACATGCAGGTCCATCTCAGAAATTCATCATCATGCAGCTGGAAGCCCAGCTGCGTCTGTGTCAAAGTTGTTTTTGGTGCTGCAGGAGTGGACTGCGGATGCTGTCCCACAGCTACGCACACAGGTAAGACGATTCACACATGCGCATGTGCTTGACTGTTTTTTCATTACTGGAAACATCTTGATGATTATGTACTCTGTATTTGCACAGGTCTAAATGCCTGCTTCCTTTTGAGTTGTTTGCTTTATCGCCACAGAAAAGCTGTGAACTACTACGACCTACTGGGAGTCAAATCAGATGCCAGCTTGGACGAAATAAAAAATGCATTTTTTGATAAATCTAAGAAGGTATATATCCTTTTTCTGTAAGGCCTTCCTTTTAGGCAAAACATTTAGCCACAAGAGGGCAGCCTTTCACAAGCATAATAGCTATAGCCAACTTTTTTCACTGTGGGCTTTCTGATTGTTTGTTTTCAGGTTGCATATTCGGTGTGATTAAAGATGGAAATGTGTATTTATGTTGTGGTACTGGCATAATTTAAGGGTTTGACATCTCTTAAAAGGGTTCAAACCATGCATCTGAATATTTATATGTGCCAGTGGAAGCAACTTGTCCAGATAATCACATCCCTGCACTAGAATATGTTGCGAGTCAGTCGATTTCATCGCTGACTTTTGTCTTTTCACCGTGCAGCTGCACCCTGACAGCGACCCATCAAACCCTGCTCTGCACGGCCAGTTTGTGGAGCTGAATGAAGCCTACCGAGTGCTGAGCAAAGAGCTGAGCAGGAAGGAGTATGACTTTAAAATCCAACACCCATACAGTGGAGGCCAGACCTTCCGATCTACCTCTAGTCACGCCACTTATGGAAGGTGAGAACTGCGTGTGTCGACCTTCATGTGTGATACTCTCACTGTCTGTGAAAACCAAGACAGTTTCTCACTCTCCAGTGCATGTAGACAATGTTGCAGTAACAGTTACTGGACATGCTCCTCAGCTTTAACAAATGAAACCTCAAAGATCCCAAAAGAGGAGTTTATCTCTCTTTTTCCTAAAGAGGAAGAATTCAGTATTGCTTGTGTTTGGTCTAAATCGCCTTAGTTAACTACAGTTTTATTTACCTCGTTAGCTAGGGATGTAACGATGCACTTAAGCCACGGTTTGATTCGATTCTCGATTTAAAGTTCTCAATTTCAATATTTTACGATTTTTATCCAACAAAATTCATTTTAGTTATTTTATGGCCAATATTCAATTTTCTTATATTTGCCTTTTTTCTCCATTGTTTAAAACTGTGACCTTCTATTGCATCAGCAGCAGTGCCCAGGACAACATTCGTTACTGGGAGCAGTTTCGTAACTATCAGCCTCCAGAGACGAGCACCGAGGAGAGGCAGGAGAAGAGAAGGAGAAACTTTCGGCTGGTTGCCTACTGTGTCATCACGATGATGCTCAGCATCGGAGCACACATGGTCTTCTTCAAGTAAGGATTTCTACACGCTGTATCTGTGTTTGTGGAACTTGAAGGATAAAATTAGATCCGTCGCTCTAAAAGGAGGCAAACTAATCCTGGAATAAGATTATTTTTTTGCTCTGCTACCAAAATGTTCCAGCGTTTAATGAATACCCTCATTGTAGGTTTTCCTTGCTGCTCATTCACATTCAGATGAATAATGTATTCTGTTGACAAAGTTGCCCTCTGAGCCATGCGTGTTGGCACAGCCTTGTTGCTTTAGATTTGTTTTCAAGCATTGACTTGGTGCAATTTGTGTTTCTTTGTGATCTTAGAAGCTGTTAGAAAAGTTTTACAATCTTATAAATACCGATTGCCATCAAACCACTGAGCTTTCAGATCAAAACAAATGTATTGATGTGTTAACTGAAGTGTTTGTCCGACTCTTCCAGGAAACTGGAGGAAGTTCACAATAACTTCATGGATGAGAAGGATAGAGTCATCACAGAGATCTACAATGAAGCCAAAGAGAGAGCCAGGTTAGTGTAGCAGCTCCTGAGTTGTTCAAGTTTCTGATGCCCCAGAGTTGAGTTTGACCGCAGCTCTTGTGTGGTTTTACAGGGTCAATGGTTTTAAGAAGCAGACTGAAATCCTGCGGCAGAAGCACGCAGAGTTTCAAGAGAAATTCAAACCACGAAATGATGGAGAAGACAAGTAGATTCTCCAGCTCTGCTCAGTGATCATGGCCTTTCCAGTGGATGGAGTGTGTGGAGGACGTGGCCTTAGTTTTAAGACTTTTAGGTTTTTTTCTGACTTTCTGCACCCGTGTTTGTTCTGGGATGTGATGCTGACTCTGTAGATCATCATGGGTGTGGATTGGGAGTTTCATCTGGTCGTGCAGGTGTTGCAGGTAGACCACGCCGAGCTGCAGAACACCTGGATGGCTTGAAAAAACTATTTAGAGTTGTTACTTTATTTCAAATGATGTGAATGTCAAAAGGATCCAGCTTCAGTTTCTTCACAAACCTCCTCACTGTTTATACAAAGAAGTCACAATAAGCACTCTAAAACAGGAATATGTTTTCTATGCTGTGTCTGCAGCCTCAGTTCTGTGTAGAAGTTGTACAGCATCCAGAACTGGAAGATTGCTGATTACGAGGAGAGAGACTTTTAGAAACACCGCTATCTTTTAAAAGAAACGGTTTGGTTTATTAGTGTATTTCAGGACATTTAATCACATTTAATGAGCCTCGGTCTGTTATTGGATGAGGTGGGTTGGGAAGCTGCAGTTCTTAATGAACTAGCCTGTTTGCACATTTCTGTTATTCTGACTCTGCAGAAATTCTCTGCACTTTAACTCACAGGAAAAAATTCTGTTTGTTTAAAACAGAAATTATGAATGACCAATACTATGACTTGAAAAAAGTGCCACTGACTAAATTATTTACAATCTGATGTCATGATGATAAGACTGTAAAAAACTTGTAAGTCAGGGATAGACAACTCCGGTCCTCGAGGGCCGGTGTTTGGAGTTTCCCTGCTGATGCACGCCTGACTCAGATCAGATGGTAATCAGCTGATTAATGCCGCTCTCGACATCAAGCTCTGCTAAATAAGTCAGGTGTGTTGCAGCTGGGAGACTCAGGATACCTGCTGGATGCAGGCCATAAAGGACCGAAGTTGTCTATCCCTGTTGTAAATTCATTGCACAGAAGCAAAACAAAAAAAGGTGCATTAATGAGGTTATTTGAGCATCCAGAGCCAACGTTTACCATCCTGCCTGTCAGATTTTATTAGATTGTTGTTTGTTTGTCATCGATGCCTTATGTTTTCCCTGGTGGGATGTTGGAGAAAAACTATTAAAAAACAGATCTTTTTCTCATAAGTCAGTTCGTCCTGCTTCATTTGTCTCAAGTTAAAAGATGCTCAAATTTAAAAGTGTCAGATTTTGCAATTTCCATTTTCCTGACATATTCCAAAAGTGAAATTAATTTCCTCTGCTTGGTACAGATGACGTGGGTTTCAACATCCAGCAATTCACACTAGCTTTTTAATGAGCAACCAAACTGCAGAGTCAGTACTGATGTTATTAGAAACTTATTTATCTGCTTTTCTTCCAAAATCAGAACCTTTTTCCATTGCATTAGTGGCCAAATTTATGAAAGAAACTTCCTTTCAAACCTCAGATTAAACATTTATAGTAAACAGAGCTGAAAACTTGCCTTGCAACATTAAAGCAAGAATATATTTACTTGTTTAGTCATGTGAAGGCTTGTGCACACGGCTCTAGTTATGGCTTTAAAATGGAGGCAGGGTTTCTTCTGTGAAAGAAATATGAGTTGTGAAAGGAGATATGACCATTTTTCCCCGACAGCGCTCTTGTCACCAGCAGCCCCTGCCCTGAGAATTCAGCGAGAGATAACATACTCTGTCCCCGCATCACTCACAGACACCCTCACCCCCATGTGGCGTGTGAGTGCCCTGTCATAACCCAAACACACCATAATGACTGAGATTGTGGTGTTGGCATGCCTCAACACACACATACAGCCACACACGTAATAACGAAAGAAAAGACTCATGAGAGTGAGCGGCTTGTCAGGAGAAGCAGCTACAGATACAAATTTAATTGACTTTTATGTTAAATATAATGAGATGTGGGGGAAAACTGTCAATCAAGCCCTCCTGGATGCTTACTCCCTTCTGTTTGAAACACAGCAGAAAGTATTTTCTTTTTCCAAATAAACAGACTGATTGGGCAACTTATCCAACAGACATGATGATCAGCCAGGGTTCAGATGTTTTTGTTGACAGGGGATCACTGAACAGATCACTGTCAGAGCAGACTTGTGCTTCTGCATACATACTGCATACCACAGTATTTGGTTGTTGATTTCCAGGAGACTTTTCAACACAGAACCTCATTCTCGACAGGATCTCTAATCTAATTTGGAGAACTTTGCTATATTTACATTTTTATACTTGATTTTAAACACATTTACCATGTTTAAGCTGATATTCCCTTCAGCTCTATGTTGGCTATTTGTTTCTAAATCTGCTCAATTTGAATTGGTTTAAATGTATTAAAGGAAGCATCCTGGGAAAATATTAAACAAAACATTTTGACGACCAAAATAAACAAGATGGCTTTTTTTTACTGCCATTCAAACTGCTCTGCTAAGAATCCCATTCATCTGCATATCCTAATTGATTAATCTGGACATTGCTGTTCCTACATCTATGTCAAAAACAGGGAGAATTTTATTAAAGTTGTCTTTAAGATGCTTTAAATGTACTTTTCTTTTAAAATAAAGCTCACAAGTCAGCCATAATTTGCTATCTTCAGATGACAGAAACTAAGGACTGAAAATAAAAAAGGATTCAATGCTCAGAGTTGTGAATTTAACTTGAAAAAATCTCTGTATTCATATTCAAATTCCTGAAACTGATAATGAAATAGTCAACATGTGTTGGTGTTGTGCAGCAGACCCGCGGGGAAACTGAAACCTGGCAAATTTAAAAGAATACTTTAGAGGCATGACCTCTGTGTCACCGGCACACAGGACAGCTACGCTCCCCTTTTACATGAGGGGGGCCCTCGAGGCCCATTAATCGCCCCCCACCCCCCACCCACCCGTAGAGACGCAGCACCTGTATCCAGTGCGCCTGTCCCGTTTGGAAAAAGTTGGCAGCGCAATGGTTACGCTGCGTGCGTCTCAAGGGCAAAGGAAACGAGGAAACCGATCACAATAACAAATGAATACTGCTACCTTTGCAGACCTCTCTGTGTCTGAGAGCGGACTTTCATGCTGCCATGCTGGCTCCGCAGCAGCTGCACTACCATGTCAGCGGAGAGCCTGATTCTAGGTTTATTTATAAGGAGGATAAAAAAAAAACCGGCAAGATGCGCCTGAAGGGAAACGTCACATTTTCATGTGGAGCGACTGTGTGGTGAGACCGTGACCGAGACAGGGGAGAGGAATATGCGGCTCTTTCCGTCTGCACAGCCGGCCAGAGCTTCGGATCTTTAAGAATACACGTCCTGTACTTGGATGGTGTGATTTTCTGGGGTTTGTTGCTCCTTTTTTTTTTTTAGACAAGCAGGATTTTATGATCACACCACGTTTCAGCGGGAATTTGCATGAGCGTTTTGTCACGCCACGCCGGCTGGAGCCCCCATTACCGGCTTATATGGATAAAGACTGACACTGTCCCACTGAATAACTACTAATAATAATAATAATAATGCGTTTCCCTGAAGTTTCTACAAGTTTCTACGACAAAAGGTCAGGGTTTGTGGCTGTTTTCAAGGTTATACATGAAATATCAAAAGAAAGACACATTTAGTCTGTTTTTATTTTGTTCAGCCGAACTGTGGGCAGTATTTGCAGTCTACTCTTAGGTAAATGAGTTTAGTTCCGAACTGAACTTTTGGTAATGTTTATATCCTCATTTAGGCTCAAATGCTGCAATATAAAGTTAATATTCCAACACTGACGATGCCCCCCTGGGAGCCCTTCCACAGAGGGGAGACTGGAGAATGAGAGCGGGATATCAGCATCTTTAACCGGATACAGAGGCTAAGGAAGGACAAGACAGCCGTTTTCTTTTTGGGTCGGTCCAAAAACACTTTTTGCGTGTCGCTTGGACTCCTGCACAATGGGGATTATGCTTCAAGTTATTCTAGGAATGTTTCAATTCCTCCTGCTCACCAGAATACCGACGTCCCAAGCCAAGGTATGTATGCATGGACCATTTGACCTCAGTAAAGAGCATGTGTGAGGTGGTCAGACGTCCACCAGTATGAAGTTTCAGCCCCACTTCCACTGTTTTAGTGTTTAGGTTATTTCTTGTTCAGATTTATGAGAATTATCCCCGAGGTCAATGACACCTGTCGCCTCCGGTCCTGTGACGGAATAACACGACAATAATCCTCTTGGATGTAAAGCTGCAGTCTTAGTTACTACATATAATGGTTCATTGACCTGTCTTGCAGTCGTTTCCCACCATATATAAGATTAAAGGCTCTTCTAAACATTTTTGCACAATAATGCTAGCTGAAGATCAAGTATGAGCAATTCACGAGTTAATGAGTTGCCAGGTTGTGGAAAAACCTCCTCCAGTACTTGGTTTGTCTCTTTTGCATTTATATATATATTTTATTAAAACAAATACTCTTAGACTATCCGTGTGAGAAGACTTGGACATCTGGAGCAGTAATGCATGTTTTAACATTAACATTAAAATAGTTGGATAAATGCTTCATCTTTGCATTCGTTAGTTAGGTGAAAAGATGCCACTCTGTTTTGCGTTGCATTAAGACCGAAAACACAGTGAACAGCCAAGTTTCCCCAGGCTAAATCTAAAAGTAACAAATCAGTCTGCCAATTCCACTAAAGCTCACTTTATAACACATTTCATCTGTTGCAGAAACAAAGTATAAGAATTGCATTTTTGTTAACAGACATAATTGTGTACAACCTATTAATATCTATGGCATCATTAAAGCGTCATGCCAAATGTATTCAGTCCAGCAACTCCAAAATGTAAATAAGTCCTCACTAATGCCTTGCAGGAAACAAAGAAAACAAACAAGTATTGGTTTGTTAAATTCTTAGCTTGGTTATCAGAAAGTAACACAAAAAGAAGTGTTCAATTTTCCAGAGTTCAGGGAGGGGTCGTCTTATCACCAGAACATATTAGGTTAGCAGTGACATAAAACAAAGAAAAGCTGGAACTGGAGATATTTTTTCTTTTCTTAATTAATCACTACAAATAAAAGCCGGCAAGCTACTGAAAGATCTCATCCTTTCAGGACTGAATTACTTCTCATTATGAAGTGTAACTGATCATTTTTGCTTTGTTTGATTTACACAGAAGGGTTATCATTTGTGACAAATGCTCATTGATTATACTGACTATGTGATCTATGTGCACATTTTTACTCATGTTCAAAGAGAGACCTGCACGCTGTTTTTTTATTCATGTCTGGAGGCTTCTATCAGGAACAGGCAGTGCTCTGAGGTGATGTGGGATCCAGCTCTGACTCCGAGCTGCTGTATACTGTATCTTTGAGCCATTCATCATCCTAGACACCACATGGCACACACTCTGCTTTCATGCTGTCTGATTCTTTGACAGCTTATTTGAAAGAAGGGGTCATCCTTCTTCTCTTGTGGTGATGAGGTTCAGTGTGAGCGAGTTGATGTGCAGCTCCAGGGAAAGATCTTTCTCATACGCACACACACGGCCCATCTGTACAGTGTGCTCAGGGAGTGGCTGGTAGTTAGATGGGTTAGACTGTTGACAGATAGCGCTGCCAGTGCAGATGGCTCTGGGCTGGCACTCTGGAGCGTGTGTCTGTGTGTGCGTGCCAGATATGGCTGCCAAAAGGAGTTAATCTTAGACTTGTCTCAAAGATTGATACAGGGAAGACACACTTGGTTTAGCTCATACCGGTCACAAAATGGCTTCAGTCCCAGCTGAACTCACTGCTCAATGAACGCCAAACCTGTTTGTATGTGCGTGAATGTGTGTGTGTGTGGAAGGGGGTGGAGCGGTTAAAAAGGGGGCAACTGGACAAAGTCTACATTCCCTTACAAGTGGCCTTGGTCTTCATGCACACATAGACGCTAACATGGAGCATTAAATCTTTTTTTTCTTTCCGTGTGCTTTTCATTGGTAGAGAAAAGATTCAAATCCTTTTTTTTGTGTCAAAAGCAACAATGAAGCATTTAAAAAAATTGCTTATATTTCCAAAAAAAACCCTCTGCCATTGTAAGATGTAGTTACATAAAAATACACTGAATTGTCACTAATCAATGTGCCATTAATGATTGTGGGGGCTATAGGCTACCCTCTCAAGATGTGGAAAATGGAACCAGTATGGAGATGGTAAATGATGAATTTGCTGGCAAATTACAATTTCAGTTTAATCTGTGCAGGGAGCAGACAAAATGTGTACAATTGTTGAGCCTTAACTGGAAAAGTGCAGTGTTTTGCACTGTGGACAGTGTTGGTACTTCATTCTTTCATGAAATCATATTGAAATAGGCTAATCGACAAGATGTTAGGGCTGTTAAAGGTATCAAATGAACTGATTGTGGAAGTTAAAATAGGCAGGAATTCACCAATCAATGAAAAATAGCTCAACAATTTGAATGTTTTTTCAAATCAGAAATAAAAATAGTGTGCTAAATCATATATTACCAAGCGGCAACCTGCCACCAGGAAAAGTAATACACATAAGGAAGTGCAAAAAATTGCAGTACCCTCCTCATCCGCTAGGAGCTGGCTCCAAAACAGAGCCAGGTCCCATTGGCTCTAATGTTAAAAACGCCAACTTTACAGCAGAATTAAACATGTTTACAGCCTGGTACAAAAAATCATTTTAGGGTTGAAATGTCAGGTTTACCTTCATGACAACTGTGGGGGGAGTGAAAAAAATTCTAGCGCCTCCGTTTAGATGTTATTTAA
>JBBBVT010000007.1:16807397-16820835 GCA_037177035.1 Craterocephalus eyresii
TGGAACCTCAGTTAAGATGGCTGTGCACCCTTTGAAGTCCACTTTGAAGGGAACTTCAGTGCGATCGGAACGCACCCATAGTCTATGAGTCTGGTATTCATTTGGCCTCTTATGTATTAAGCCAACAATCAGTGGTTAGGGATGTTGGGAGCGTCAATAATGTCTATCTCTCTTGGTTTTTGAGTGCATCATTTGTTCATCCATACGAACGTGTGGTTCATCAGTCATCTATCTCTCCTGCCACTCGTGGGGACAGTGCTTTGTGTAGGTTGAGTCAAATCAACTGGACTGGGTTTAGTTTGATAGGGATGTTTGCTATCATCCAGAAGGGTTTATTCAGTTCTGATAGAGATGGCGAGTGTGGGATAGTGAAATTCATCACCAATCAGAACTGAAGAGGCTCATGTGAATGAGAGCACAAAAGTCTTCAAGAAACTAAACCCTGATCCCTTTGACTAGACTCAGCTTACGTTGGATACCATGAAATGGATGAATGAGAACCTTGTGTAAAACATTTGGAGATTTTTTTTTTCTGCCCAATTCAACAAGTTAATTAACATGAGGTCTATATTTGAGACATTACACTGATAGTCTGCTCTGCTGGACATCCTGAATGATGTGCACACAATTTTAAAATCTGAATGGAGGTTTTTTAAAGGCTTTTTATTTTACTATTGGTGAACATTTCTTTGTTAATGTTTTTTTATATATATTTATACAATATACCATTTGGAATATGCATAAACTACTGCTCTCTTCTGCAAAGCGACACCTCTTGCACAGGAGTAGGCCATGCATCTTAGATGGGAGTTGTACACTGCCTTTGGAGTGGATTCAAGGGTTTTTTTATCCACATGCTGGTGACCTAAGAAAACCCAGAATGGGAATTTTATCGCAGCTAGTTCTTAATGTAGGTTTAGAGCACTGCTTCTCAGTTTGGTCCTATCAGGGCCCCAGTCCTGCAGCCCTCATAAGACCAAACTGAGTAGTCCTGGTTTAAAGGATGTGTTCAAACCTGAATCAATCATCAATCTGTATTTTCCTTTTTTATACAGCACATACAGTACCAGTCAAAAGTCTGGACTCACTGTCCCAATAAATCCTTCGGAGAAATGGGTTCAAACTTTCTACTGGTGCTGTATATCCATAGCTCATAGTTTGAATGTTACAGAAGCTGTGTTGTACAAATGTGTACAGGAAAATGCCCTTTAGTGTCCCTTCTCTAAAGAAACACACACAATATTCAGCCCGTGCAGAAAACACTGGTAAATACCAGGAGGGTCATGTGAGACCAAGTCACATGACCTTTTGTCATAAAGACAAGGGATTCCAGTCCCATGTACTACCATCTCTTTTCCCTATTAGTTTCTCACTGAGTAAAGTGTTTCAAGCCCTTTCTGACTCCCATGTGAAACCATTGTTTTAGTTTTTTCACTTAATTGCTGTTTGGCAAGACTTTGATACAAAAACAACTTTGTTAGGGGAACTAAAATAATCCCAGTTTAGTTGGAAATACAACCTCTCATAACCTTGCATGTTTCTGACAGAGTTGGAAGCTGAAAGTGAGTTTAAGATCTTTTAATATAAGATTTTTGATCTAAATAAATAGGTTACATTTCAATCGGGTGCCTTGGCTACACTGCAGAAATGCAATACATAATACTTTCAGACCTGTATAATAATAATTTGAGCCTGTCAGTAGAAAAAAACAAACACTTAATCACAGTTTTTTTTAAACACTGCAGCCCATTCATGGTTGCTATTGGCCCAGAGGAAATAAATGGACCGCACAGTTCCTTCAATTTATTTTCATACCAAATTTAAACGATGTGTAACTAATTCTATTGAATACAAAATATATACTGTAGATATATAAATATTACAACTTTTCAGCCTTTGGTGGTTGAGTAAGTGGCCAATGCAGATTTTTAAGTTCAGTGGCTGCTGGGAAACTCATTTTATTGTTCTTATATTGTAAAAGAGGTCTCAACTTAAAACAACGTGTTGACATTTTGTTTGTTGGCTTTTCCCAGCCCCTATCAGAAGAAAACAAGAAAGCACACAAAGAAGCAGAGGGGGAAGTCCAAACAGAGGAAAACTGGAGACATCAGAGTTACGTATGTTCATCATTTTCTTAACTCTGTTCCATGGCTTACTCTATATTGAAGTTTGTTACGTTAGTCAGTACTTTCCAGGTACTCTCAGGCTCAATGTGAATGTTTGGATTAGAGAAAAACTGGGTTATCTGGTCTGCACTATTACTGAAGGACAATTTGTTTTACAGCCACAGCAACAGTCAAGGTCCCGCACACCCACACTAACACACTCCCCCCACACAGAAGCCATAATCCACTGCTAAACTCCTTAGTCACGGCGATCAAACCAGTATTTAACCAGTGGTTGAATGATATTTGCCGTCATGAGCCAAGTGACAAGATGTGTTTTAAATTCTTGCCACAGTTTTAAAAAATATACTCACTTGTCATAAACTCAAAGAGTCGCGACGAAGGAAAAGGATAAAAGTGTTTACATGCTTTTCCTCACCAGTCTTTTTCATCTTCTTCCCCTTCACTTTGCTGTCAGTCATTTCCGGCCCCAAGGGGCCAGAGGTGGCTCTGTTTGGGTGTGATGTCCCTCAGCACCCATCCATCACCCAGTAAAGGCTTTATTCAGGCTGTGGCAGGGGTGAAATCTGTGTAATTTGGTCCCAAATGCCACCTCCTCTGTCCATGCCAGCGGCAGGCGTGGTCACCGGGACAGGAACAAAGATGGCCCCTCTATGCCTCATTAAGTAACTTCATTAAAGCCGCCAGCCTCCCGGCGAAACCGAAGCCTAGCTAGCCCCAGTTAATGGAGCGACTGATGCAGGCAGCTTTCTCAGACTCAGGCTCAGAGAGCGAAAGTGCAGGGCGTCTAGAGGTGGAACTGAAGGCCTGAAAGGCAGCATAGCCATGGTAACAGACAGAGAGACAGACGGACAGAAAGAGGAGCTAGCTTGTCAGCAGCTTCAGAAACATTATCCCACATTAGTCACACATCTCCTACACACTGCATTGTGTGGGTTTGTCTCAGACTGGCAGCACACATGTCCAAACAAATCTTTCAATTCATTTTTAGCCATTCAGCCAAAGAATCGCTTCAGTCCAGACTAAAATATCTCAATAACTGTGGCACATATTGTCATGTAATTTGGGATTTATGGCCAATAAACCTTTGGATTAACTGTGAATTTAGGGATTCCTGATTGAATCTGGTTAATTTTGCGATTTACTGTTGAAAGAATAATGCAGCCCTTAAGATAGATTTGTGGCCAAATACCTTCAAAGCTAATAACATTTCCATCAGAGAGATTAAAGCCAGTTAGAAAATATGTTCAAGTTTTGACTCATACAGTATGTATCAGTTATGCTGTTATCTGAAAACATACAAATTCCAGCTTTAAATCCCAATAAAGTCATCATGAAGTCATACAACTACTTAGGCTCCCAGATGTGATGCTAAAAAGAAAAATAAAAACTAAATGAGGAAGTCATGATTGTCTCAGCTGTCAAAATAACTCGCAGAGCATCTAAGAGTTTCAGTTTGGCCTGGAGCGGTTGTGGATTGTGGATCAAGACCAAACCAATACAATGGGACTCCATAGTCATATGACAAGGAAAACTACACTGCACAAAGAATAGCACAAAAAGGCAAAACTACATTGGTTAAAATGTTCAATAAGTCATAGTTTTTCTGGAATATTCCCCTTTAGTAGGACCGATGTGTTTTTTGATACACAGTGATGTATAACCTACAAGGAAAAAAAACACCCTAATGAAAAATTCCATCAGGCTGTTGATAAACTGGCTCTGGTATACAAAATTAATCAATAAATAACGTATTTCAGTGCAAACTGTATGATGTCATGTCAGAAAACTAGTTTTAAAATGAAAACCTTTTCTTTTCCAGGGAGATTAATAATCTGCTGCACACATTTAACAATAGAGAGCCTGTCTTAAAAAGAAAAATGGGCCGTTTCAAACTCTTTAATTTACTTTAAACTGTGTCTCCTCTAGGAATAAACTAATTAAAATCTTTGCTCTGGACTCAAATCTTTCATTGGAAAAATATTTCTTTAAATTTTATTTGATTTATTAAGATTCCCATTAACGACTGAAGTTGCTGTGCTTCCTGGAGTCTCCTCTATATTTCATTTCAAGTTATAAGAAATTCAAGAGTTAGAACCAATAAAGAGTGGCAGAAGCTAGCAGGAGACATGCAAAACCTTTAATAAAATGAAATGCAGAATGTTGGCATTGTTATGCTGAATGCATTGTTCTATAGTAGCTGCTGCTTTGACTCCAGCCTTTTCATTATCAGTGAGGATATGACATTTCCAGCTAACCATGCTCTTTTTGCATCTCTTTGCATCTCAGAACCCATGCTCCTCCCACTCCTCCTCCTGCCACGTCCTCTCCTCCTCCTCTCCTTCCAACATCTCCTCCCACCACTCTCTCTCCATCTCCCTTCCCGAATTCGCGCTGCCGCCCCTGCAGAGGGAGGAAGTGGGCCCTGGATACGATGTCATGTCAGTGCAGATGCATCGTGAGAGCTGAGAGCTGCAGCAGAAAAGGCCAAACGCTTAATCCTCGCCGCTGCAAGTCAGTCCACACAAAAGAAAATGAGTGAATTTTATTGCCTGAACATGCATTTATGTAGTTTTCTATATGCATATGTATCTATATAAATCACAAAAAAGACAGATAGGGGAAGATGGAGAGATGAAGGCTATAAAAAACAACAGTGATTTAGGATGCAGGGCTTTGACTTTATATTTTCAGCAAATGTAACTTTGGAAAAATGCAGTCAGTGAACCACGTTTCCACATTCTACATTTTTCCTTAGTTATAGCCAAACCCAAGTCAACTGATTAATGTTTTAACATTTAGCTTTAAATTTGTTGCTGTAGGAAAAGACATTTGGATTGTCAGACTTTGGTTTTTACCCTTTTGCCTACTCTTTGTCTGCTGGAGTTACTCATCTTAATGCCAGCCTGTGATTGAACCCTGCGCTGAACATTAAACTTGGAAACTGAACTTTTTTACCTGTTCCACTAGAACTACCTTTGATGTAACCTCAGGTCTGAACGTGGCCATAGTTTATGTAGAAAATGTAAGTTGATCTTGATGAGAATGTTTAAAAAGGACACGTATTTGCTTATTTTATCAGCAGACTCCACCACTGTGCACAGTTTCAGAAATCCCTATTCACATGAGAAAAAAATGATTTCATGCTAAAATTCCTCTCCTTGTTCCTCATTGTTCCAGATGTGAAGCCATAAGGACCTGATGGATCCATCTGCTTTCTTTCACCCCACCAACTCTTTCTCTCAGTTCATCGTCGACTCTCAGCATCAGTGCCATGGACAGTACGGACGCTTTAACATCCGGTATCCCAACCTGAAGGAAATATTAATAGAAGCACACACAGGAACCATCATTACTCCCTTAATATGCCCCAGTTATGCATGTGTGCAAACTTCTTTCCACTGCGTTGCTTCTCCAGCAGAATTCCATGTATCCATGTGCATTATCGTGACAACATGAGTGGAGGATGAAGGCATCAAAAATGGCAACTATGAGAGACTTGGAACATCATCTGCAGCTGAACACACTTTGCTGTCGTTTCAGTGATTCGACTTTCTCTCACCTGCTGCAACCTGACTGCACAGGGGAGCAGCGGAAAGCAGAACAAGTACCTACAAAAACATCTCGGATGATGCTTTAGCGGAAGTTGTGGTTATTTGCTCTCTAGGACACCACACATGGACACCGATTCCAGGTTTAAAGCAAGGCCAGAGGATCTGAACAACAGCATCAGTTTACTGGTGAACACATTAACTCTGAAACTCCAGAAGGATATAGGACAGGCACACCAACTGGCACCCCAGTGTTTGTGGACCTATAGTTGAGCTGAATGCTGCGATGGGGCGCATCTGTGTGGTCTCCTGACTGAAAGACGCAGATGGGTTATCCCTGCACCCGTTCTCTCTTATTCAAAGTGTATGACCACGGGCTGGCTCTCCAAGCCGCTTTTCCAGCATTTGTTTAATTTGAGCCTTTTGTGTCCGTCTCTCTCGGCTCCTCGATTGAAAAGAGCCGCTTTGCCTCTCTTTGCCTCCTTTTGCCTCTCTTTTAGGCAGTGAGGAGAATGACAATAATGAGGCCTGGCGGCTCTCCACTGCTTCACACACAAATATTCACACTTATAATACCAGTAACACAGTCAACACAATATATATGCAGCAACTAACTGACACACACATTCATATTTACACACATACATGCAGTGTGAAATGAAATCAGGTAGCCATAAGCTTTTGTTTGTGCAAATATACGTCCCTTGTTTATTTGCATTAAGTATTGTAGAAGATGCCACTGTTTTATATTTTATTATAATCCTGTTTGGTTGATTGGAAAGTTATTGCAGGGTTTATTGCAGAATGTGTCTTTGTTGTGTTTGTGTTCATCTTTAATCCATCTCCATAACGAGTCACACTGGGTGGCCCGCTAAACCGATACCTAAATGTATTGAATTTAAACAGAAACCTCTTCCATGAGCCACAAACGGGAGATTCTATACATTACAATGTTTAACTCAAACAATCAGTGGGGTGGTGTTGTGTGCAGCCCACAGAAACCAAGCAAACAGCCGTCCCCGGCGCAGTGAAAGGAAAACATGGCTATTGTTGTTGCATGTTAGAGCCAGGATGGAGAGTATTATTCATTTGGAGCATAACTTGTTTATATTCTGACTGAATCTCACGGTTTCGCTTCGTGGCTGCTTTTTTGGGAACAAGGATTTAAACTGCGACTGCTTCCGAAAGGTTTAGTTTCTTGAGCGGCTTGTCAGTCAATGTGACAAGCTAAAGCAAGAGCTCAGAAGGACCTGAAGTGGCAGGTCATGGAGTTTAAACCCAGTTTTTACTCCCATTCAGAGCCCGTCTGCTGTGCCAAATTTGACTGAGAACAATTTACCCGTGACATTTTAGGGTTAGGATTAGGGTTAGAAAATGAGAAACAATAGCTTGAAAAACTCCATGATTCATGTATCCACTCTCCCCTGGGTTCCATGTGATCTTATCGATTGAAGAATATTCACCCAGAAACAGTGTGCCGTGAATATTTATGTGTTCGGCTTTGAGGCGACAGACCTTTGCTTCAGTTGCTGCTGTGATAAGCTTTGTATTTATACTCTCCAGAGATGAGATTATTTTTTTTCCATGCTCATTGTTTGGTGTTTATAGCAGTCAATCAATGCTTCAATCACTACCTCTATATATCATAACATACTAATGACGAAGTATTAGAGCATTATTGTTACTTTCTCTATGTTAGATCAGACAATAATACATTTGAATATAATAATCACAGTCTCCAGTATCAAGACTGATTATCGTTGTTAATTTTTTTGAACAGGAGAGCTGAACTGGTCCTCCGAGAAAAGACCAGACACTGTGTGATGATGTGGAAAATGAGAAATGATGATTAATCATGGCTTTTTGGGGCAATTTTGGGGATAACATTTTTGACTTATGCGAGAGGATTGATGCCATTTTTAAATTCCCTGTATGGTGAATATGAAGCTGGATCAGACAATTTGGACTAAAGCTCGGAGTCAGTGGAATATCAGCTAAAGTACCTTTGCCGGGCTAGGATCCCAAAATCTGCATAAGAACAGCTCACACTCTTTTGTCTTTAAACAGGTTTCCAAAATGCCCTTTAACCCTTTGAGCGTGTTAGATTGTTTCCTCTAAATTTACACCTGAAAAATCCCAGAATAATTGTCGGCAACGGCTTTAAAATGAATCAATGAGGCCAAAGTGATTAACCCTGGCTGCTATGGATAAGAGACTCTTGGGACAGTTTTTAAATACCTCCTTGTCCAGCCCGGGGCCAGAGTGAGATTTTTACTGCTGCTTAATGAGCGTAAATAACAGGCTCATAACAATAAGTCACAAAAGGCTGGAATCTATCCTAAAAGTAACTCTATTTAGTTTGGTGCAACAAAAAAGGAACCCAACAATGGTGTATACACTTTTGTCTTATTAGCACCAGGCAACCTCTTTGTCTTGACTGGTGTAATAATAGAGGACAAAAGTGTAGGATCAAAGGCCAGAAGCAGTAGGATGTGAAATAAATGAACTTTTATTTAATGAAATCAAAAATTCTGCAAAGATCCTGAAATAGAACAAAACACAGAGGAGACAACATAATGACGACTATCCAGCAAAAAACAAAGCAAATTAGAGTTATAAATACTTATAAAGAATGGAGTTCCATGGTGGAAAGGGTTAAAAGGACTTAGTAAGCAGGTTATGTTACTTTTGGTTTAATGCAGGGTTGTTGTCTCGTCCTGTTTCCAGCCCAGTCGCCCATGCAGCCGAGCTGCAGTTAGACGACAGATGCAGGTGTGGTATCAGTCCTCTCACCTAACACTTTGCAAGAAGGCAAACATGTGAACTTCCACTTTTTTAGACTCGTGTTTTAAGGAATTTTTTTTTACTCACCTGTTTCTGCATTAATCATACGATGAACCAATAATGTTTTCCAGCTTCTGTTTCTTTACAGTAAGGGACAATGTCATTCTGTGAGCAGGGAAACATGTTTTGAGAAGCTTAACAGTCTCTGAAGCCTAAACCTCTGCAGGTTGCACTCATTTATCAGATTGCAGAGCACATATTGTAGATGAATCCATTGGGAAGAAAGTATAATAAAATGTGTATTGAGGACAGAGCTGACTTGGACTCCAGTCATGCAGAAGCAAGATGTACATTCCACTGAGGAGACATCTCATGACCAAATCTTCTTATTCTCACAGGATCTCTTCTGAATAGTGGAAAACAGTAACAGCTAATTCTACTAAGATATATGTTATCTGTCCTGATATACAGTGTAGACATGTTGATATCTTATCCAAATGTCCTGATCCTATGTGAGCGTCAAAAATCAGTGTGCTTTGTATCTGCACAGTCTACATTGTACTGTCAAGGTAACCCTTCCAGCCTCCAGTGTCTTAGTAGCCAAAACCCAACACTAAACTATATAACATCTTAAAACCTGTAATATCCGCCCAGTGTAAGATGTAGTGTATACTTTAGTAATGTATTTGTAACTTCATTTAGTTGTTCCTTGCAATGAATCTCTTCTCTGCAAACACGTTGTACTACTGTAGCCTATGTAGAGAAAAACTACACTCTTTTTTGCTGCTACACCATTTGTGCCCTTTTTTGATGTCTTTGTAGAAAACAATGCAAGTTTATGTTGTATTAGCTTATAAACACCAGTTAACTGATTTAACGTCCACATTTGAGTGTACTCTGCTTTGTCAAATATATTCAGAATTATATCAGAATACAGCCGTGATGTTACAGATATTATTAAAGGAAATGTCTTATTTTTCATATAAAGCTCTGGTTTTCTTCCTGCACATCAGATGGCCCTGTCCTGTAACCCTCCTCACCTTTGTCCCCAATATTGCTTTTGTTTTAATCTTCCTATTTGATGGTAATGAAAGGTAAACAGCCATCTTTCATTACATTGCCACCCTGGGAGTTAGTTGCAGAGAAAATGTGCGTATGCCATGTGACGTTGTGTTGTGAAACACAATATTGTTCCTTCTCCTCCTCTCATCTGTTCTGCTGACTCAGAAACACAAAGGTGTTCGACCTCATCACCGTGTGGAAAATTACTATTAATTTTCCCAGGCACACATGGGACACCTGCGTCTCCATTTTATGGTGCTTTATTGTTGAGTAACTAAGTGAGTTTACTCGTGCTACTGTGGCCACAATGACAAACAGAACACGGATAGTTTATGTTAGTTGTTGCGAGTGTGTGAGAGCTTTACAAGAAGTGTGTCTTCTGTGCACACACTGTGCATCAGGTCGGCACCAGCTGCAGTTTATGATGGTTATAAATGTTTCTGGGTAATCTAATGTTCTAATTTGTTTCCATTTTATCATTTCAATCTAAAGAGCAAGGAGGCCACAGATAAGGTCAAATCTATAGCTGCTGATTTATTCTAACTGAAACAGATCTATAAGTGATAATTTGCAGCTTGGATTTTGGAAAGGAAAGGAAAGGAAAGGAAAGGAAAGGAAAGGAAAGGAAAGGAAAGGAAAGGAGGGAGCGGATAAGAAAGACTAGAGAATGGAGGAATAGGCGAGGCGCTAAGTGCTGCTGCCAACCTCTCTGTTGAAGGGCATAATGCCAGCACTAAATATAGCAGCAAGATTAGGGAGACGGAGAGAAAGAGAAAAGGATGGAGTGCGTCATATATTTCGATTCTAAAAAGGTGCAGATTCCTTCCAGAAACTGCTTGTAAAGGTTTGTGCATCTCAGGAACCCACAGGGGTTGTTCTGGAAAAGCCAACACGTCATGTTCTGCTTGTCATCTTGATACATTTTAGGCATTCATTTGCTTTTCTTTACATGTGTGCTTGCCTGCCTCCCTCCATCCCCCTGCACCCCTGACTCTGTGGCTCTGTCTCTCACAGTCTCTGCACTTCTATCAGGACTTCCTGTATTTTTCCACCTTGCTTCTCTCTTTATTCAGACTCATTGTTTTTCTAATAGCTCCAGGCACTGTTTCCTCCCTGCTTATGTGGCAGCAGCTGTGTTGCAGCAGGTACTGGACGCTATGTGGCCTGTGTGTTGTCAGATGGTATCAGTGCTACTGTGTGTGCGAAAGCAACAGATAACAAAATAGTGTGAGAGAAAGGTTGAGATTTAGTTCTGCATGAGCAGCGTGTAGAAGATTCAAGCGTGTTTACAGCAAAGTCAGTGTTTTGTGGGGTTTCTGGTGACTACAAAGAATTTTTTTAATTCATTTTACAGAATAAACAAACTGGGTTATCTTCTACTCAAACATGGACCGACAGACCTTGTCTGTTTCACTCCACCGAAGGGCATCAACCTTGATAAAAGATTTATGGCATGACTCTTGCTACTACGTGGGAAACGGTAAAGTCAACAGATGGAGAATTTACTCAGATGATGACAGCCTTGATGAAAAAATACTCCAGTTACAACTAGAAATTCAATGCTTGCAAAAAAAGCAAACATATCAAGTTCAACAAACACAAAGTCCAATCACCAAAGTCAAAAGTAGTCATCCTATGATTGAGACAGAGATTATTAACCTATCAGGATTCAGCTGGCCAATCAATTCATGTATAATAATAAAATTATTATAGTATAATAATAATTTGAATAACAAATCAATTTAAGAACCCCCTAACCCTAACCCCTATTACACATAAGAGTGAGGCTCCCAAAGCAAAGGGAGGTTTATCTTAAAGAAGAAACTGTTCTCTTTGTCGCTGATATGAACATCAAGTAACATTTGAAAGTATGAATAGAGGAAGAGATATGATGGGTGGATTAAAGCATGGTATAAAAGGTGACGAGGAGTGTACCTGACGTGGATGAGGGATGGCGCAAGGCTCAGGCTGGAGGGTGGAAGGCTGGGATTCTTTGCGGTTGGGGGTCTGGAAGGTAAAAGGGTGAGGACATAGTTGTGGTTGAGGCTTGCTTGATCCTGTCAGGAGGAGGATGCGGGTACCAGCAGGAGCGAGAGGACATCAGAGAGCCTGCTGAATCTTATCTCCCTCGTTCCATACCGTACCTGCAGGTCGACTCACCTGAGGTAGCAGCCAATCAGGTCCTCTCTGTCTATACTCAGCCTTCTCTGCTTCGATGACTTTAAATGTTAACTTTCCCATTAACAAAAATGCAAGTGGCAGATTAAATTTTTCTCCAGGACACACTGATCTACGTAGACGCTTTTCATAAATCCAAAGATGATTTTCGATGTACTTGTACAACCCAAATTACAGAAACATTGGGACATTTTTTCAAATTTGAATGAAAAAGGAAAAATAAAAGACCTTCATCTCGCACAAGGCATACTTTATTCACAACGGATCATCTCAAAATAGTTGGCATTGTAGAACAGCTGCAGGCAGGTCTCTTCTCCTATGAAGCCATTCTGGTGGAATAGCTGCAGTATGTAGTTTAGGATTGTCTTGCTGAAATAAACAAGTCTTTCCCCGAAATAGACGTTTTCTGGTCAGGAACAACTGTTGCTCTAATATCTCTACATACTTCTCAGCATTCATAGTTTCTTGCAAAACATGCAAGCTACCCATACCGTACGCACTTATGCACCCCACACCATGAGAGGTGCTGGCTTTTAAACTGAACACTGAAAACACAGATGATGTGGCATCCATGTTTACCAACAAGAATGTCTAATTGGGACTCATCTGACCGTAGAACACCTTCCCATTCTGATACGGGCCATTTCAGATGAGTCGGCCCACAGGACACGACGCAACTTCAAGACCATGTTTAAATATGGCTTCTGTTTTGTATCATAGAGCTTTAGTTGGTATCTGCAGATGGTGCAGAGGACTGTTGACCCACAGTGGCTTCTGGAAGTATCCCTGGACCCATTTACTAATGTCAGTGACACCATCGTTCTGATGAGTGTTGTCATAGTGTCGTCTCAGGGCCCCAAGACAATGGGCATCTAATAAGCGTCTTCTGTTTGTCTGAATCTTTTGATGTTAAGCCTGCAGATTATAGTAATTGCAGAGCATTTGGAAGGCCCTGCCTCTCTAGGACATCCCTTTTATCATTATTCATATATCAGTTAACTTAAAATAATCACAATTTTCAGACCTGTAGCATGCATCACATTTGAAATGAGCTCATTTTGTGCATTAAAAGTTTACATTTCTCAATTTCGACATTTGTAATGTTTGTTCTGTTGTGAAAAAACATTGCCTCCTGCGATTTGAAGGTCTTCTAGTTTTCATTTTGTTCAGATTTATAAAACTATACAAATTTCTAAAATTTGGGTTGCAAATCAAACTGCAAAACTCTAAGATTTATTAGATTTTCCTTAATAAATAAGCTTCCAGCATGTTGAAATGCAAGACCCCATTTTCTGTAAAACTCATTTCTTTCTTATAGTGGAAAATTATTCATTCATTCATGGTAGGGACATATTCCTCCATAAGGCCCATTGGCACTTATCTTAAAAAATGAAAGAATATGTTTCATGCAATTATAATATAATTTGTACTAATCTAGTTCAATGGATTCCCTTACAATAAGGGAGCCCTTCTGACAATATTTAGATATACCTGTTGAAACACTAGATCGCTTTTACTGACAAACCATATGCATTTATTTGCAATATTGCTGACATTAAACTTAAAGGAGATCAATGTGAATGTCTGCACAATAGTTTAGGCATGTTAACGGTCTAGCACCAAAGACAGTTATACTTCTTGTGGTAGTGACATTTTATATTCTGTTTATTTTTTCTGAGATTACCAATTGAATTATTATTATTATTATTATAATTTTTCCATAATTAAAAGAATGAC
>JBBBVT010000007.1:16829289-16850686 GCA_037177035.1 Craterocephalus eyresii
CAGAGTGTTAATCAGCATGAGGGTGAGTACAAAATGAAGGCACATCATTATGAGGGCGGAGTATTCCTTTAATAACTAAAATCGTATCTCCTCCCAGAGGGCTTCCTCTTTGCCCTTTTGTCCAGCTGAAACCTCCAGTCATCTCTTTTAGTAGACGCTGACCTCCAGGCAGTGTTTACACCTTGCTTGGGTGTAGACCACGTATTAACATTTCATACTGTGTGTCGGTGGTTTCTGGAATCTTCTTCACTCATTTCTCCTCTATGTCAAGGGGAGGATTATGACCATTTAAGAGTGTCTTCTAAGAACATATATAAGTTTAAAGTACGGATAAAAGTAGTGTGTGCATATTGATGAGTACAGGTGCTACATGGAAAATTAGAATATACTGGAAAAGCCAACTCAACATAAAAGGTGAAACCAACACATTTTATGCACTAAGTACAGATCCAAGAGTTTACTTTCAGAGGTCAGATATTAATTTAAATCCATTTTTTATTGATTTCAAGAAATGTTCTAATTTTTTGAGTTTTTTAATTTGAGATTTTCTGAAGCTGCAAATCCTAATAAGCAAAATATAAACAAAAGTGGAAATATATTGATTTGCATGCTATTTGTGTATATGTGTACATTTAATCTTTGAAGTTATGTTACAGGTATTACTTGGAAAATTAGAATATCCTGAATAAGTGCATGCATTTCTGTAACATAACAGATGAAATGCATGTATACATACATTTAATCTGGAAGTTCAGTTACAGAAATGCATGCACTTATTCAGGATATTCTAATTTTCTGGATAGCACCTATATTAATTGAAATTAATTATTTCAAATCTTCAGACATTTTCTTATTTGAATTTTAGAATTATTGGTTTAATAATTCTTCAACATAAGATCAGCATATGATAAATGTAGGTAAGTGGTGATAACTGTGTATATGTGACTTTTTTCTACATGTCAGCTACCACTTAGCTAATTTCAAGAGCAATATGGTCACAAATGTTACATTACTGCACACGTATTCAAAGGAACACAAGAGACGCCATCATGAAAAAGCAGTATTTTAATTTTACACAGAAAATATCAGTACATAGTATGTATATTTCCCTGTATACATACATGTACATTCATAATACAAAATAACCGCAGACATGATTCTAGCTGATTCATGCTTGCAAGGACTTAATTTATAGGAGAGCACCTGCTTGCTGAGCTGGTGATCTGGAGCCAAACTGTGGCTGCTGAGTAAACTGAAGAGTGACCTGAGCTGAATGTCTCCATCCTACTTCGGGAGACAGCTGCCTGCTTGTTGCCTGTTTTTAAAAGGACAAAGTTAATTAATTTGGAGCCCTTGTCTATGTGTCTAAATGTGCACTTACCTGAAGCATGCAAAAGGTAGGAGATGTACAAATTACATCTTGCACCCCCACCTCCCACACACACTACAGGACTTTAGAGGTAACAGTAATGGATTAATTTCTGTAGAAATATACATTTTTTAAATATTAATTTACTGCTCACGTTAAAATAAAATAGATCTGCCGAGCGTCTTCAATTGGTCAGAATGTAAATTTGTCCCATACTTGCATGCTCTCACTTAACAATCCTGTTAAACTAACTTGAATAACTACACATTCAGGTCTAAAATTCTAATTTCAGCACAGTGTTGTTTACATCTAAGGTGGTGATGCAATCTGTATATTTAGGTATATTTAGGTAATTGTGCCATGTTAGCATGATACTGACTGTGTCAAAGAACTGCTGCATGGTTAAAAACTGTTTGGTATCTAACCATCAGAACAATATAATGCCTCAGACATTTCAAAAACTGAACAATAATCATCAGCAGGTCTCCCCATCTTTAGAAAAGCCAAAAAATTCTGAGAAAATTTAGATAGTGTCCCATTTCCTATCTAACACCTTTCCTCCTTCCCTTCCTGTTTATTTTCATTTCATTTTCCCTTCTCTATCCGCTAGTCAGTGGTTCCCAACCTATTATGCTTAAGGTTCCCTTTCATGCAAATCCTAAAAAGTGATGGTTTATGCTTTCAAAGGTGAGATTTTAACCATAAATGCTGCATCTTCGCTGAGTCATGTGCTTCCATGAAGCCAAAATTAAATGAACAACGTATAGCCTTACTTTTTTTTTTTCTTAAAATAGGTACAATGTGTGGACATTAATCCCATTGGCTCTGAATATTCAAAGCCTCAGGGACCCCCTCTGCTCTTTGGGGGCCCCCCTTGTGAGGTCCCGGACCCCAGGGTTGGGAACCACTGCTCTAAGTGACTCCATTTGGTCTCCCTTTCTTTGCACCAGTCCCTCTGACTCATCTCTCCCTCCATCATCTCACGCCTGAGCACTCTGCTCCAATGGAGTGATCTCTGGCATGCTTCTGCTCCTCCCCTTCCTCGCCCTGACCTTGATGGCCTCCTCCTCCCCCTCTTCATCCTCCTCCTCATCGGACCAATCCACCTCCTGTTGCAGATTCCCCCTGGAGCCTCTCATGCTGCTGCCCTTGAACATTTGCACCGTGCGGAATTTTGTGCGGAAAGTAACAAAGGAAAGGCTCTTGCTGCGCTGCTGCTTCTCGAACAGCGGGTTTGGAGTCTGAACGTCGTCGTTTCCGTTCACCTCGTCCACGCAGTCGCGCAGCACTGTGCGAAATAGCCGGGAGACCTCGTGGACCTCAGGCTCCATCTGTGACACCAGCCTCCTGAATCTGCAGGAGGACAAAGTGAACGATGGGTTGTCACGCATTTTTAGAGTATTTTAAAGTGATACGGGTTCAGAGATGTAACAAGAGGACAAAAGCTGCTACCTACAAAGGTGAAGGTGCCACTTCTTAAACATTTTTCATTTTAACACCACTGCTAAATCATGATCCATCACTTCACAACTACAAATCAGACAGAAAAATGTGGTTTGTTTTTGTTTTGTTTTGGATCTTTTTGACCTTAATATGTAAAAAATACATTCTCAAAACCAGAGTATTTGTGTAAATGAACAACTGACTGAGTCACGCAGGTTTATAATGTAATGTAAATATAATTTTGAACGCTTCAGCTCTGTTTGGATATTTGGAGTATTTAATTTTCACAAATGGGGATCTGAGAGTATCATCATGTTATTACTTAGGCTGTTAAAGGGATTACATTGAAACCCTACAGATTTCTTTTCTTGGGTTGCTTCTTTAGTGTTGCCTGTGTTTGAGGCTCATTCTCCCTTCTTGATTTCATACATTTCTTTTCTTTTTCATTCCTCTGTCTTTAAATCTGTGTTTTCCTCTGTCTCTGTCTTTGTCTTTTTAATTTTATTTATCCATCACAAGTTCTTAGGCTTTGTGGTTCAGCAACTTTATCCAGGCTCTCCCATGTCTCCCCATCTTTCTTACCTGACAATAACTGGGCCACACTGTGCAGGGGGAATCTTGGCACAGAGGTCCTGCAGCTCCAGCAGGTCGTTGGGAGTAATCTGGTATGGCTGTTGGGTCGGGGTTGTTGCCAGCCAGCTGTAGTCGGCTGCAGAAGAGGAGCTGCGACGGCGGCGACGACCCTCAGTCGCTCTCTCCAAGCGGATGCGCTCAGTACGTTTCACCATGGCACCCAGCTCCAGCATCAGGGTGTTGGTTACCAGCTCCTCGGTGCTGCGCTGGCCGGGCACTTTGGGCTCAAGAGAGAAAACGGCGGACCAGGGAAACATCTGGGAGAGATTAAGTCAGTTGGTGAAGAGGTAGTTCTTACCATTTCCAACTTTCAGCACATTTATATTTAAGATAATAAAATTTAGAGCTAAAGTCTTTTGGAGATAACTAAAATCACCTTTACAGACTTTGGATGAGTTTTTTATATTTGGGATGCAAATGTCTTAGAGCTTTAAATGACCTCTGAAACTGTAAACCCTCACTGTTGAGTAAAATAAATACTTTTTTCTTATAACTGATTCGAATTCCCTCTAAAGCAAATATTGAAATATCATCTTACCTTAATAAAAGCTGATTAATATAGCTGTGGTATATTCTTGTCTGACAGGAATCCGTTGAATGAAAACTGTTAGCAGTCTGATGAAAGGCAGGCCTCCATGAGCAAAGTGGATGAAAAGAGTCCAGCTGGTGGCACACAGTCTGACTGCCTGGCTACCTTTGACGGTCCCAGGCAGACAGTGTGTGTTCTTCTGTGAGGTGTGTGTGGAATGAGTGTGTGAGTTTGGGATTGAGAATAAATGTCAACCTGCATTAATAAAGAATGAATGATGAGATGAGCTTTCCTCATGACATGAGTGTATGCCTGGACGAGCCCAATGCGTCAGTGTGACTGATAGAACTTATATAACAGCATGGGACCGGTGGCTACTTAAGCTGTTTTGATCTAACTACAATTAGTTTTTATCACTTTAAACCATTTTTCTTGAAGTATACTTTTAATTTCCAGTTAAAAGTGTGCAGAAGGCTTCAGCCTGGACACATAAGCAAACACTCCCAAAAGTTTTTCAAATTACTTTTACAATGCCTGACAATGTAATTACTTGAAGTATTTTCAAACTCATTTTTAGATTTCAAATTGCTGTGCATAATACTTATTACAATCAACAAAAAGCTTTAAAAACATACAGAGGTCTGAAAAAAGTATTGCTCCAAATGTATAAATAATCCTTATAGCATCAAGCTGTTATTGGCTAGAATTAAAGCGAGATAAAAACTCAGACAAACACTTTTTCTCACACTACTTGGCAGTAGAGTGTTCTCTGCTGTGTTCATGTCCATTGCAGCTAACATATGGCACAGTATATAAAGCAACCACAGGGTAGTTTCTGGGTTTCCATACCACTCAGCACTGAGCCAACAAATCCCAGATTACTTGCAAATCCAGAGCCTACCTGGAAGAATGAGTGGTTGTTATGACTCTTATAATCTAATTACTGTTGCTTACACATAATGCTGCTGCTTCTACTAAAAGACAAACATTTCTGAATGTTATGCTCAAAATATTAATTGACTGAATTTGTTTAATTATTTATTAGATTATAACTTCGTTCTGAGCAACACAGACTTAAAGCCTCCTTCGACTGTTGTTCTCTGGCTTGTGAAAATAACCTAAGACTGTTGCAGCATTCAACATGCATTGTTGCAGCATTTAACATGCATTTTGTTTTACCTCTACCTTCAGGATGAAATATGTTTTTTTTATCTATAAGGCCATGAATGCAATGCATTATTGCATGCAGATATTCTATTGCATTTTCTTTTATTATAACACAAAATATAAAATAAGCACTTATTGAGGGTGTATCATTCACTAAGACAGCAGGAAGTAATCAAAATGATCTTGCAATAATGACCTGATTAATATTTTCAATTGTTAAACATTTTGAAAATATGTTTTAAAAATACAAATCTATTTTAAATATATCCATGAGGTTTTTTTTCAAGGTACCATAAGGTCAAGACTCTGCCATCAGACTGAAAAACATCATGTTGCTTTTTGATAAGGCACAACCTCTGATGGAAGAAAAACTCTTTTATATCTTGGACAAAATTCTTCTTCTTCTTATTATTATTATTATTATACATTTCTATAGGTATAAGCTCATAGAATGAAAATTTAAGTATCCAAGGAAAGATTGATTTATTAACTAATAATAAGTCTTACTAGTACTTACTGGTACCACAAATATCACAGATTCTTTTTACCCACTTCCATTAACCGTATGGAAATTGAAGCGATCTGTAATTCCAAAAGCAAGATATTTTCCTTACTATGTAAAACTGGATGTAACTGTTGAACAGTCCAGGACCATGTTTTTGTTATTATTAGTTTTCAACATATTTTCCGAAGTTGACATGTCTTGACTTTAGGACATCTGTCACTCTTACTTTATTGTGGATCTGTAATTCTTTTAAATACAAACTTGGCTCTTGCATTGTCTTTTTTAAAATAAACAATAAACACATAACATTGTATTGTATTGTACATTGTATTGTGTTACTCAATATCAATGTAGTATACTATGATGACTTCATAGATGGTCAAAAAAAAATCTTATCTTGTGTACAACCCACGTTCATTAAAAAAATTAAGCTGTGCTATTTAAAACTGATAAAACGCTTTAAGTATGTATGTAGTATTTGTGTCAGTTTTTGGTTTGCCAGATTAGTCATGGTCTGCGATTTATTTTTGTTCATCAGTTACTGTCAATGAACTGTGCTTTGAGAAGCATTTCAGTGCTCATTAAATTATTTACCCCTTATAATTACGCCTGTTTTCAACTGAGTGTTTGGCTTTTGTATACAGACATGAGCTACCTCCAGGCCTGCGTTTCCGGCTAATATTGTGTAGTTTATTGTAAATTATTTTTTAAATTTTTATTTATTTATTTATTTTAGTTTTTATCATGTAATAAAATTTTATCAGTGGGCTGTTGCCTAATCCTAATACACTTTGGAACTTTCTACTCAAGTGTGCTTTCTGTCTTTCCTTCTCTAACCATCTCCCTTTACTGGCCTCTAATTTTGTTTCCTCATCAAAAGTTGTTTGATGTTTTGTATCGAATATTAATGGTAAATCCGTCCTAAAACAGTTAAAATTCAAGTTTTATTTAAATGAGAGAAATTGCTGATAACCTATTTGTAGACGTGGCCTTTAGGTATAACGGCGAGTCCCATCATTAATACATAAATTACTTTCAATAAATAAATATATGCGGAGGACTAGGAAATGTAAATATTGCATCAAGTACTTCCGCTTCTAATGTAAATACAGTACTTGATTTAATGGCCATTTTACATCGCTAGAGGTCATCAGAGCTTCATTCACCCGCGTAGGTGTTTGCCAAAAACGCAGCTGAATATTTCCCTGCTACGTCACCAACCCCCGCCCTCCTCGTGCCACAGCAGCGAGTCCGGTTCCGTTGGCTTGTCAGTTGCACGAGACTTGGAGCATCTTGTTGCTGATGTCCAAACCGTTAACGTTAGAGCTTGTCTTTGTTCTGTGAAAAGCGACGCTGAACAGTGACGAACTGGACGCCGGTTTTCACTTTACAGCGGTTTCATAGCTCTGTCACAGCTGTGAGCGAGCCCTCCCGGCGGCTCGCGCCCTTTGCAACTCTCTGAAGTGAATGGTAAGTAGCTTCTCTGTGAGGTTAGCTTATAGCATCGTGGCTAAGTTTATTGTCAGTCATTGACCGTTGATGGACCAAAACATTGACATCAGATGTGGCAGCGAGTCTCGGCGGGTCTCAGAAAAGCTTTTGGCTCACTCTCTGACTCTCATCGTGTTAACTGTTAAACTGACATTAGCTTTCTTTCTTTGAAGTTGACAGTTTTCATTGTTTTTGTGAGTATGAACCTCGTGATCCAACGTCGGTTCATCACAGGCCGAGGTCCAGCCTGTGGGTTCCCCGTTCTTCTCCCCACGTCTAACTAAAGTTACCTTTGGTTATACTGACAAAGAAATGCTGACATTTTCCCCGAATTACTTTCAGAAAGTCTGGTTACTTGTAAAATTAAATGAGCTCATCTGGGGCAAGAAACAGGCAAGAAACTTGGTAACATTTTTTCCATTATGGGGGATTACTGTCTCGTTAATGAAGTACACCAACTTTCCTACCTTAAATTTAGTTGTGTCAGGTTGTTTTCCTTAATACTGTCCACAATGTGACATTCCTCTTTCTTTTATATCTAAAGAGAAAACATAGAGGGAGCAGGGACTTTTAGACCAGTCATTTATTTATGAAGTGATCACCTAATTGCGATTTTGTATTTTATCTGGCTGCTGTCGTTTAGCATAATCGCCCGTCAGTCTCCCTCATCATGGCAAAAGCACCTTTATTAAATGCATGAAAAGCTTGAAAAGCTATGAAAAGCTTAATGTCATGTACCAAAGATATCCAAAGAAGATTTTGTATTATCACAGTCCATTGCCCGTCTTTGTCTCGATGGGTAAGTGGATTGTCTCAGTCTAATTAATTGCTTTTATCATCATTAACTGAGTTTTAAAGTACTTGAACAATGTGCAAACTAACTTGGTTCTTTTGATTCTTTTAGTGCCTGAATTGTAAATAATTTTTCATGGAAATATTTCTTTGCTCAATGAATAGATCAAATATATGATCATTGTTGGCCTAATTCTCCATATTCTTATTAAGTCGGGGATTAACATGTCTTATTTATTAAATTAAAAAATAATTTATGTCTGTGTGCAAAACTGTTCTTGAATGATATTTAAAAGCCATCTGGATGCTATTTGCCCAACTAAAAAAACATATTTGTCAATTCACTCTGTCATTTCTGGAGTGAAAGTGCACAATCACAATGCTATGAGAGAAACTACCTGATGCAGTCATTGTGCAGATAGCCTTGAGGCTATAATGCAAGTCAAAACTCAGCTTTGGCAAGGTTATCATTCCCAATCAGGATCTTCTTCATTCCAGTGTTCATACTTATGACACTACTCACCTATTTATTTTGTGTATTTTTAGGCCTGTTTTTAAAGTGCAAATTAAGATTTTCTACATTTGGTGAAAAACATGCATGTTAAGCAGATATTTTGCTTGACTATAATTATTGAAATATGTGATAGAAAAGAGCTCCTAGCTCTGTTAGACTTTTGCACTCTGTCTGTGTTGGCAAACAGTGGGTCACAGCTACCCAGCTGTGACTACCAGTGTCTCCCTGAGGATTCAAACCCATAGCAACATAATATGTCAAGGTGCTGATGTTTGTGCTGATGTTATTTTTCCATCCTACCAGGCCCATTCAGAAAGATATGAGCTGGGCTGAGGAGGACTGGACAGTGGGACTGTCTGGACGGGTCCTACTAAAGGTGAAGGAGCTGCAAATCCACAAAGAGCGACTGTCCAGAGAAAATAAACAGAAACAGCTGCAGCTGGATAATATCCATACCAGCCTTGAAAAACAAACAGTGAAGGTAAACACAGACATGTTTTTGAATAGATCATCCTTGCAAGCTATTGTTCCTCTCAAATTTGATCATGATGATGAAGAACGTTTTGGTGAATTCTCAATATTGTAGACAACAAATAGGGCAGGTTAATATGCTATAAAATATTATCACAATATTATTTTCCGTATTGATCCATTTTGATCTCGCGACATTATAGTTAAATAATGATTATAATTTTAAAAATATACTAATCGGCGCATAAAACAAGTGAAGTTTAATTTTAAACCAGGCTTCAGTGCCTTGATGATGCCTTTGCTTCGTTTTGAAGATGAAATGAATTTCATATGGTGGCCGACAGTTGCAAAAACAGAAACAACAGCAATAAGCAAACAATGGGGTGACAGCCACAAGTGATGAGATGATGCTTTTCTATTTAAAATGCGTTAGTCATGTTTCTAGTTTTGGCATTTACCAACAAATGACAAAGTTTGCCCATTCTTTTATTCTTTTCTCTGTCATTTTTACCGAACCCTTACCACCTCCATATTGCTGACGCAGTGGTGCCCTTTGTTGTCAACTACTTGGACAATTTGGGATGTTAACCTCATCCTGCTGGCTTTCTTCCACTCCACTGCTCGTCATTTCAGCTCAGTTTTTATTTTATTTATTTAGACGTGTACAGCTGTCTCTGCAGATGGATCAAATGAAAATGCTCAATGTTTATCACCAAGATAGTAAATTTCATTGCGATCTAACTTTGATATAGTTTTTTTTCCAGTTAAATGACATAATACTTGACTGTTTCCTGAGTTCCACTTCTCATTTCTATTACATTACCATACCATTACTTTATATCAGGGGTCACCAGCTCTGGTCCATGAGGGCCACTGTCTGGCAGGATTTTGATGTTTCTCTGCTGCAGATTACCTGATTCAAAGGAAGTAGCTGAAGTTCTACACAATCCTGCTGCGCCCTGCTTTATATGTGGCTGATAGAACTTACTTTCTTTTAACCTACAATTAGAGTTTTTACAAGTAATTGCTACAAACTATCAAACTTGTTTTTGTTTTGTTTTGTAATATTTATCCTAACAGATGCATTGTTGCCTCTCGTTTTTCCCTCTTCCCTTTCCTTCCAAGTTTGAGGAAGTCCGTGGGGAACTTCAATCTGTACAGAAAGAGCTCCATAGTGTTCGGGAGGAGGCCAAGGCAGCCATCACCAGTAGGGAGAGACTGAACCAGGAGCTACACACCAGGCAGGCCCAAGTATGCTCTTTGGAAGGCCAACTAGATACTACCCGTACTCTAAACAACAAGCTCACCCAAGACGTCAAAAGGTCAGAACATATGGGAAGCTTTAGAGAAAATTAACTTCTTCAAATGCTGTCTTTCTTGGAAATATGTTTGAAGTTGTTCATAATATTCAGTTTTGTGTTCCTACAAAAAGCAGCACAGTTTTGTATATTCATAACTATGTTTGCTTGGCTTTAGAAATAAACTTAAAAGTAAAATGCAGTGCAACAAATCATTCATGTCTGTGTCCTCCACCTTTCTGTCTACAATGTTCATGTAAATGTTTTTGTTGATCTTTTCTTTTTTCCTTTTATTATTTTTGCCTATATTCAAAACCTTTTTCAATTTCTCCTCCATCTCTGTTTTTTCCTGGCAGACTGGAGGCTGAGCTCGAGAAGCTGCATAACAGCAGGCTGGCAGACAACACCCTGTTCTCTACACCCTGCTGGAATACAACCTCGCCTTGGGAGCACAATGGTACAGTCTGATGAATTAATGTCTATGTTTATTCTCTAATGCCGTTCTTCCCGATCTTTTCATTAATGGGTTGTATAATCTTTAAAACTTAGTGGAAAAGCCACAAAATTCCTAGATGAGTGGTGAGGTAATAAATAAAACCCTTCAGAACGGATGTGATCCTAGCTCATTGCTCTCCTGAGACTGTAGTTTTTTCTGTTGTTTCCACTCTTGTTACTAAACCACTTGGTTACTCACGGCTGTTGCTCCTGCTCAACTTTGGTGATTGGTTTTTGGAGTTAAGTTGTGCCCATATGTTTTGTTTTTGCCCAGCAGGGAGCAGGCTGGAAGAGAGGTCTAGGCAGCGAGATGAAGGACAGAGTAGGGAGCATCACAGCCGGGTAAGTACCAGCTTATTCTCCCACTGTTTTGGTTAATCCAAGACTTAGCTGAAAGCTGAAGTTCTCTACATGGAGGATTTGGCTCTTATCAGTAAAATTTAGTTCTTTTTCCTTTAGATTTTCTTTTAGTTTATCTACTAATAGTCTTAAATAGTTAACCCTTCCACCCGAGTAGTTTAGATGGCTTTTGCTATGCTTTTGAGAAAATTAGAGACCATTGCGCACTTCCCAAAGCTCCAGTAATGGCAAGTCCAGGAGACTAGGAATAATATACTGTATGTCACTGTTTCCTCACTCAGTACAGCTGTAATTCATCCAGTTTAGTTGAACTACAACTGGATAAAACATTTCTCTGATGCAATGTTCTTATGAATCTCCACAGAAAAACGTTTTATTCGGGTTAGTCCAGGAGACTAGGAATAATATACTGTATGTCACTGTTTCCTCACTCAGTACAGCTGTAATTCATCCAGTTTAGTTGAACTACAACTGGATAAAACATTTCTCTGATGCAATGTTCTTATGAATCTCCACAGAAAAACGTTTTATTCGGGTTTTAAAACAAAGTGAATTGCTAATTTTCATTGTGTTAAACTTTTGCTTCTGATAATTGCTAAGTACTTTAGTCAGCTTCAGTTTGTTTTTTGTAATGTGCTATACAAATTAATTTTATTTCATTAAATGTCACCCACTGTGGCAATCTAATAATTTTAATTGTTTTTCATCTTTCTGAACAATGAATAACAATACAAAAGAAGAGACTGCATTAATGTTGTGTAGGCAATATTAGTGGGAGGTAATAAATTATTGTATGATTTTGTTTTTTTATGGCATTTGGTTAAGATAGAAAATGTAGAATATGCAATTTACCTGTCTTTGTTTAGATTTTTTTCTTAAACTCCTGGTGCACTGGTTATATTCTGGTAATACAGATACAAAAAAGGACAATTTACACTGTTTCTTAGCTCCCACATCATTGCAAATATGTTTTGAATGTTGTATAAAGTAAAATATTTATGAGAGAATAGCAAATAGTAATTAATCACTCTGTGTCTTAAAGCCTCAGACTTATGGCTTTGTTGATTTAAAACCTGTCAAATGAATCCTTCTTGTTTTTAATCTTTTCTTTTACGTCTATATTTTTTCTTCTTCCTACAGCAGCGGCTCCAGTTTACTGATTCGCCCACAGCTCCACAACACAGAAGCACACCCCACCGCCACCCATCTGACCAGTCGGACACTTTTTCTACACCCTCGGCTGCATTTCCATGGGAACGAGACAACTCCAGACCAGCATCCAGGAGACAAATGCCACCCTCTCCCAAAATCCCAAGCCTTGATGTCATAAATCAAGGTCCTCTGGAGAAGGGGTCTAGTGGGAAGGACCACAAGATAGAGACGGCTGGTGAGTGAGGATGTTCACTGGTAACCCTGGAAACTTTGTTTCACCGTTTTTCTGTCAGAAGATGTGGTATACACAGATGCTTTTCACTCCAGCAATCTTAATAAAGTAAGATTACAAAGTTAGCTGGACTACAGTAAGAACAGGACTCAGTATGGTCAGGCTGTTATCCATTTAACCTGGTAGCCCTATGCTTTGAAACAGCCTTCAGAGTGGATGGGATTTTGGAATGGATAATAGGTTTTACAGTAGATAAATAAATACCCGTTTTCAGGTTTAGCTAACAATAAAGAATATGTCAGCCAACCTTCTGTCAAAAGGCTACTTTATGGCCTCTTGTTGCATCAGCAAATCCTCAGCCATATTTGGATTTTCATTTTTTTCAAATATTACCAAATTATTCACCTACAGATTTTGGCAGATTTGAAATTATATTTAAGGTTAACGTCACTAATTTACAGAAACTTTAAAAGCTTTGTTTCATAGCCTTCTGTTTATGACAAATAAAACTTGAAAAATTCTGATACAATATCACAAGAGGCTCATTCAGTAACTTGTAGCGTGTGGACACATCTTCCTATCAGAAAAACATTTCCTACCCCACATAAACCTTCTGTACTTTTGTTAATAAGAAGCCTGGATGTTTGGTTACATCATGTGTAGATAAACTTGATGCAGCCACTTATTCAGTTGGAGGTGCTGTCATCTGAGACACACTACAAACTTCAAGGCACCAGTTGACATTTAACACAAAGTAAGCAAATTTTTCACTGACAATGTCACTGGATATCTTTAACGTTCAGCTTTGATGGCAAATCAGCATAAATGCTTTAGCTATCTCGTATGTCATGTACACTACAAAACCCGAACAACACTGGTTACATAAGAAGTTGTGTAGAAATCTCAGCAGGACATTCCTTTGCCTGCTTCAAGCCTAGTTCAAGTGTCTCTTGCTGCATTTTATAAGTCTGATGCAACTTTTTTTTCTCCCCGCTTTGTGTTTGTTTAGAGAGGAAGGGAACAGCTCCGTGTGAAACAATAAATTCTGCTGCTAGGACACAGGAGGAGGGGCAGTGTTTTTCCTGCTGTTTTTATTTGGTACCTCCCCATCGTAGCTCGCATATCACATTTATACTCCAGGGTTGTCTTTTGTGTTTGATTCATTATAGAGTTCTGTTTACCTTGATTGTAGAAAACGACTACAGTTGGTGTGTGAAATGTTGAATACAGCACATGAGACATATGTATACTCGTTTAAATTTGACAGTAGAAAACAGACAGAACAAAGAGAGTTATTTATCAGAGCAGACAAAAATGATTAAACCCTGACTTTGAAAAAAAGTCGCTGATCAATCCACAGGCTTGGCTAAAGTTTGTTGTTACAGATGTGTCCACTGTGTTTGTCATGGAGCCAGGCTGTATGGATTGACCCCGTTTATGAAAACCAACTGTGTATTGCTGCTGAGCATTTGACAAATAAGTGGTTACTTGTCAGAATTCAAGGGGGGGGTGAAAAATATTTCTTATGTTTTGTCTGTTCAGTATTTATTTATTATGTCCTACATCAACTTTTTACAATTTGATGCTATTTTTTTTTTTTAATCCTTTGTTGTACAGATAAGTTGTTGGTATAAATTGATGTAATTTGTAGCAAATGACTTCATAGCTTTTCTTTATCTGTCTTTATCCAGCAGTACCTTCATCAGAGTTATGTAGCCGCATCTCAGCTCTGGAGGACGAGCTGTCCCTGAAGGTTGGGATGTTGAAGTCTGTTCAAAATGAAATGGTGCAGACCAAGAAAGAGGTCGCTGCTAAAGAGCTCAGCCTCCAGAGAGCCCGCGATGAGCTTAGCTTGGTACAAACACGCATGGCTCAGGACAGCGAACGGGTAAACACACACCAATGCTGCCTCAGATAATGTTGGTGTTGCTGCTAAAGCTGCGGGTGTTGTTTTAGCCACACAGTGGGTGTCCTCATGTTTTCCTTATTTTTGATAAAAGGGAAAAGTTTAACTGTAATAAAACAGTGTCCCTTTCAGCCACATAATAAAAGCAAGCCAATTTTCCCTTTATTACTTGTTTGTGTTGGGTTAAATTAAATGATTAAAACAAGGTAAACATAGTTACATTTGCTAAAACATTCCTGCTAATTCACATAACATTTAGCCTAACTATTGTCTATACAGAAACAAGCTTGGCAGTGAGTATGACCATTTGAATCTAAACCTTATTAAATCCATATGAGAGTAATTAGCGTGTTTTAAAGATTAAGAACCCTCAATTTTGGCACAAAAATTCTTCATGTTGGAAGCTTTTAAGATAGATGGTATAATTTGGGAAGGGCTCGGTTAAGAAGTAAAACTATTTTTTTCCCTTTGGCTGTCTCATATGATTGATTTGTTAGGGAACTTTTATGGCTTGGATAAGCTATTAAATAATGTGTACCAGTAATAAACAGCTGAATTATACAGTATCTGGTAATGTGATTTGAAAAACAAAGTTTAATCTCCTCTGAAATAATTCAGTTAAAATAATTAAAGTTTTTTTTTTTGGTGAATGACAGGCATCAGGAGCTGAGCAGAAACTGAAGCAGCTACAAGAGGAGCTTAGGTGCCAGAGGCAAAATGCAGAGAGCAGTCGACTGCAATACCAACAACGTACTAAAGACCTGGAGAAACAGCATCAGAGGGTGAGACAGACACCTGCAGAATAAACGGAGTAAGGTCGCCATTCTTTCTTCTCCATATTGTAGCTGAAGATTTTTCTGTATTTATCTATGCCAAGGATTTGACAGAGCTCCACAAGGAGAGGCAGTGTCTGGAAAAGCAGCACCAGCAGGAGGTGAACAAGCTTAATCAGGAGCTTCAGCAGGCAAGGACGCTCCACAATGCCCTTCAGGCCCAGGCCGATAAGGTGAATACATATACAGTACGAGATGCAAACATGCACAAATGGACATCAAAAGGTTTTTAAAATGCTTTCCTCTGCATTCGGTCAGATAAGGTCTGTAACAACATCGGAAACTGATGTCCTGCATGAAACTGTAGATTTTATTGATACTTTAGTTCATATGGTTGTCCTGTTTTGTCAGCTCTTTCCTTTCCCTTTCCTGCTTTTTCTCTCGATCCAGTCTTTTCTCTCTTCTTTTTTAGAGTTACTGTTATTAAATTTGTAACAACCATCAATAAACTTATATCTTCTCCCACACCTTCTACTTGCCCTCATTGTTTCCTCTGATTCTCTGTTTCAATCTCTTGTGTTTCTGCCCTCCCCCTGCCTCTGCTCCACTCTGCTTCTCCTCCCTCTCTTATCCTCTCGGTTTCTCCCAAGTGGAAAGGTTGAGCAACAAAGGTAATGATGGTGTGACTGCATTTTACACAATGCTTTGGTTTGAGAGCTTAAAATGAGCTCATAACTTGTTAGACAGGGAATTTTCAGCAAGAGAAGGGATGGCTGTGTGATGTGATGCAAAGAAGTGCAGATGTGTCTCCCCCCATCCTTTTTTTTTTTTGCGTATTTGTGGAATTATTTTTTTCCAATCAGCAGAATAACAGATTTTAAACTGTCCAAATATTAACTTCATCCTCAGTTCATATTGTTTCAAAATATGCACCAAAAGTTCTAAATTGCGACCTTTCTTTATAAGAACAAGATGTGTGTGGTCCACAAATTGATTTTGATTTCTTTCACTTAAAACTGAAAAAAAAACATTGTTGAAGCACAGTTTGACTTGTAATGTCAGCTACAGCCAAGTGTGATCAATAGTGTAGTAATGAGTAAGCAGTTCACTCTTGATGCATTTGACCATGTTTGCAATGTCATAAAACAACCTGTTGTGAAACATTGTCTAAGTTTTAAGTTTCTTTCAAATATTAATGCAGGTATTTCAGATCATTTCAAATTTCAAAAAGAAAATGGTAACATCTATGCGACAGCCAGGATCAGAATGAAATAATACCACAAATTTGATTGGTATATATGTGTTTTTCTTACAAGGAGAAGTTGCACTACTTATGACATTAACTTATGGGATTAAATACAATTATATGGTCAATAAATATCACCAGTCCCAGCCTAATATTATTAGTAAACATTTTCAGGTCAACCAGTAATGCAAAAATGTGAAGAACAAAACTGATTCTGATTCTGTAGCTGTCATTGTATTTACCATTTTGCGTCCTTTTCATGTATATTGTGCTGTACATGTTTTCTGCATGACATACAGGTATTATATGATCCCTATCTATCAACATATTATTATGAATGAATGAGATGGAAAATAAATCCAACACCATTTTTTACATGTAAGAAGACATAATTGCTAAATCTTGCTACTTTTAAGACTTTTTATGAGTAAATAGACATGAGACACTGTGTAAATATTGATGAGAACTGGTGGGAAGCCGACCAGCTTAACTTGTAGTTTTCCCAGAGATAGACCGTAGCTTATGCATGTGATTAATCACTGCATGCTTTTCTGTTTGCCGAACCTGTCACCTTTGATTCGTGCACCTGCTTCATTTTCATCCATCCATTGTTTTTGTTTTTATATTTCCCTGTATAATGTGTTTTATGGATGTTTTTTTTCTTCCAATTTCTGAATTTACAGTTTCTGTTTTCTAGCAGGTAATGAGTTCTAAATTTCTCTGTCAGCTGTCTTCACAGAAACAGGCATTGGAAAAAGATTTAGACTCTCTGAAAGAGAAACTGAAATGGACGGAAGAACAGCTGAAGGAGAGCCAGAAGAAAGAGGCACAGACACAAGCCAAACTGACGGTAACACACAAAGATGTGCAGATTGTCGGGAGTCTTGTCAGTCTGGGTCAACATCATTAATTATTCATTAACTTGGCATTGAGTGCATTGTGAAATCTATACATTTTTAAACATCTCAAAGTGCCATGTGTCACACTGAACAGTGTGAATTGTAAAGAAATGATCCATGATTTGTTGTTTATTCAAACCTCTCTGCTTAGATGTAGTATTGGAGAGGATTTTACAGACTGGAGCAATGAAAGATAATTTCCTCCATCAGGAGCCACTTTGACATGAAACTGAATCTTATTATTCTTGCAAAAATATATGCATGGTAACTACTGTACCTATATATAATTTAACCAGTGTTCTGGGCTAAAACTGCATTGAGAGTACAAATAAAATGCAACACTCAGTGTACCAACTTGCAACATTGCCACTAATGCAGCTTTTATCCTTGGCTTGTCTGTCTGTGGGTTGTTGCTGTCGGGGCATTGTGTTTACAAATGGCTCTCTTATGTTGCTCTTACACCAAAACGCAAACATGTTAATATTTCAATGGCAAAGTTACACATTTCATTTGTGGCTCTCAATGACTTAGTCATTTTTTTGCCCTTGAGCAGTTACATATCTTACATGTTTTAGGTAGTAAATATTTTTCATTTCTAGACATATTTAGCAATTTTTTTCTGTATCCCATTGTTAGTAGTAAAGGCCAAGTCCAACCTATTTTAACTATTCTTTTAAACACCTAAACAAATTATGCACTTTCTGTAAAAACTAGAGAGAGGGTTATTTGACTACATGAAATTGACTTCATTTGTTTTTTCCCAACCCATGGTTTAGGAGGCAATGCGTGACGCAGAGGGTGTGGCAGTGAGTCTGGAGCAGAGCAGGAAGAGAGAGCAAGCTCTGGAGGAGGAGGGGAGGAGACTGCAGAGAGAGCAAGCTGACACCCTGCGTCTCCTCAAAGAACTGCAAGGTGAGGATCAAGCTTGGGGAATAAATCTCTGAGCTATTAGCCATGGGACAGTTGTAAGGCTCAGGCTGTGCACTTTTCTAATGATAGATATCCTAATATTTTTATAATATGCTTTTTTATTTATGTAAAGATGTTTTGTTTTTGTCTTTTTCTTTTCCCTTTCTCTTCGTCAGAGGGTCAGGGATCAGAAGCTGGTAGGACATAAGGATTTATCTTACAGAGGCTATGCCATGGCAGATACTTAGTTTCCTCCTGTTGACCCATTGTTGTTATAATTAACTAATCAATTAACTTATTAATCATAACTATATGATGTAGATAAAAAAGTACTCCTTTTTTTTAAGACAACAATTAATTCATGTTTTTGCTCTCCTTGACATTTATATTTACAGATATTAAACATATAATTTAAAGTCAATTCACTTGTAATGCTTGTAGCACATCCGAGTGCACTCTCTCTCTTTCTCTCTCTCTCTGTTGTGCTTTGGTTCATTTTAAAAAGACTTGTCTGGTCTGCTGGTTTTTATTTGATTTTAATTCTGTTTTTACCTCTTTCACTTTTAAATCTAGTGGAAAAATCTGCTCCAGCACCCCTTCAACAGCCTGTCCAGTTTTGCTCTGGTGGACAGAGTTTTTCACCTCATTCTTCCTTTACTTCTCCTCGACCACCAGCCCACAGCAAGAGGCCTTGTGCCACTCAAGCTGAGCAGAGGGTAGAAGAGAAAGGTGTAAATGAGAGAAAAGAGGAGACAATATCATCTTATCCCTCTGATAGAGAGCCAGGGGAGGGCATTGAAGCTGAACACATGTCTGTCATCGCAGACCCCAAGTCTTTGCAAAGAATGGGACAAACAAGAAATATGAATGAAGCAAATGCATCTGACATCCCTGGTATGCCCATCACCAACCTCATAGATTATGATGGACCAATAGTTTCTGAGCACTCAGCTCTGATGCCATCTGGTAAAAACATGCCTGATCTCAAGTCTGAACAGGCAGCCTCGTTGGAAGACCTAAAGAAGGAGAACGCACTGCTGCATTCAGTGATCAGTGATGTACGGGATGAGCTCAAGAAACGGCTGGAGGACCTGGAAGCCCAACGACAGGCTGAGACCGAAGCCAGGACCCGCCTCAAACAGCTCAGCCGCAAACACGCCAGCCAGGCTGCAGAGAGGGAGGACAATGAAAAGGAATGGAAGGCACAACTGGAGAATGAGAAGGCTGAGACAGAAAGGCTGAGAAGGACAATTGCTGCTTTAGAGGCAGAGATGAGAGGGAAGGAGGAGAAAGAGGAGGACGAGAAACACAAAGCACAAGATGACAGGGAGAGTGAGATGATTGAACTCAACATCCAGTTGAAGAACCAGCTGGCAGAGGTGAAAGCGCAACTGGCTTTAGAACGAGAGGAACGAAAGAGTGAGGAAGACGAGAGGAACCAAATAATGGCCACAGACAGTGACATAAAAATGGAGCTGAGCAAGAAACTTGCAGAAATTCGGGCTGAAGTGGAGGACCTAAAGCAAACCAGAAAAGACCCAGAAGAAGAGAAACTGTTGGCTCTTAACAGCCCTCTGACGTACCTGACTCTCCGTGATGACGAACTCAACTCTAACATTGTTTCATGCGACACTAAACTCCTCACCTCACCAGAGCAGCACCTCCTCTTTTGCCAGTCCACCAACCAGCTAAACATGCTCATGTCTGCAGCAGCAGAAGACATCATCCAGGAGAGGAAAGTAATAGGCTTTGAGCAGTCACTTCTCTCAGATGATTCTTCTCAACTGGTTTCTGAAGATGACACTAAGCAGAACTTTCAGGAAAGATCTTCCTCATCAGGCCATGAGAGGGTCGAGCACGGCACCTTGGCAGACGAGGTGGAGCACCTGCATAGGAAATATGTAAAGGAAAGGGAGCGTGCTGACCAAAATCAGGCTAAGCTGGAGGCCCTACAGAACCAGGTAGTATTTTGTTTGGATAAATAGCTGTATTTTCTATGCAGTGGTCCAGGGCTGGGCAATATGGCCTATAGCTGATATCCCAATTTTTGGGGGATTTTTCAATATACATAATCTATATCTTGATGTTTTGAATTTCAACAAACATTTTAAACCAGGGACCTGCACTCATAGATTTAATAATATACAAAGTTTTATTATGATTACATTAGGAGGGTGGTTCTAAACTCCCTAATAGCAACCCCCACCACCCCTAGAAGATCAAGTTTATTTTATAAATTAATTTGAATTCATAAGTATATTTTATCTTTTATTATTTTATATTTTACCAGACCTACTTCCTACTTTCCTGTTGAACAGATTCATTTTTTGGCAAAAGGAACTAAAAAGCTGATCGTCTTATATATTGTTGTCATGATGACATGAAATCATAACATGTCATTTCTTTACATGCTCTGCCACATGCACACACAAGTTTTATTAAAGAAGCTGGATACTAAGAGCTGCTATAATGTTTGTCATCCTTTAAGAGGCATTCAGATGGCACAGGATAGGATAAATACAAATAGATATAATGATGAATTAAAACAACATACAGTAGAAGATTTTATAAGTTGATTTCCGTTAATTGTTCCAAAGGCGATCTTGCCAAATTGCACACAGTTTAATAACGCTGCAGCAGATGGAAAAGAAGCTCTTACTGATCTCTCCTGAGATAAAACTGCACTTCTGATAGGAGCTGATAAAATCCATTGTGTTAATGGTAATTAGAGTCCAGTAAGATGGCCAAGCTGTATATTTAGTAGGGCTTATTCGGATTTACTCCAGCTACTTCTGTACTTGTCTCTTTGCTGGAAATTTAATTTCTTGACCATTTTGGAATATAAATAGCAATTTGCATAATTTTGTTTGGCTCATCGCCATTTTGCCTTGTTTTTTCTTTTCTTATTGCTCTTTTATCTTCACTTCTTTATAGGTGACACGTCAGACCCAGCAGCTAACCATGGCCTTTGAGAAGCAGAGTCAGCACATATCAGGCCTTCTGGCTGAGCTACAAGAGAAGGAGAGTGTCCTCTTCAGCCAGGGAGAGGAGCTACTCCGCTGCAAACAAGAGCTGGATGCACTGAAGACTGAAAATAACAAAGATGTCGAGATGACATTCAGGGATGAAAACAAACGAGATGAGATGTCAGCAGAAACCTCTGAACATCAGCTTGAACAGGAAACTCAAAAGTCACTGACAGACTTGAATGCA
>JBBBVT010000007.1:16855872-16866185 GCA_037177035.1 Craterocephalus eyresii
GTGTGTGTGTGTGTGTGTGTGTGTGTGTGTGTGTGTGTGTGTGTGTGTGTGTGTGTGAGAGAGAGAGAGAGAGAGAGCTGGGTGAGCACATTTCTATGACTCAGTCTAACCTGCTCTGGTTTCCGCTCCATGTATGGTGATACACACTGTGCTCCATCTCTCCTCTGTCCTGCTTTGCTTTTGTGTCCTCCATTTAAACCATAGGTAGCTGCACAGCAACTTCACCAAAAACTTGCGGAGCTTTATTTCTGTAGAACATAGATAAACTGAACTGGTTTCTCTCTAATGGATTAGATGTAACTTATTTCATTTATGTAATATGTGATTCAGATTTAGTGATGTGAATAGATGAGTTATTAGTTTTGGAGTTCAGGATGTCTTTGTAGCACACTTGAAAACTGCAGATATCGTTTCTTTCCTACAAGACTTTACCTGCATTTTTTTTCCTGTGAACAGGTTCACGTTTGGTCTTGTCACCCTAACTAAACTTATTAACAGTAAAGAAAAATCTGCAGATCCAGGTCATAAGTTCAGCAGAAGCTTTAAGAAAGGATTTTCTGAGTTGTCTGTTAGTGAATCTGTCAGTCTTTTATGTCACATACAGATCAATTAAACCAAACTTTATTCTGATGATTTATTTTTTCCCCCTGAACCTTTTTCATAACAGCTTGTCCTTTTGAGGAACACTCTGTCACGTGGGTAAATTGGCGTTATCAGTGCAACACAGACATTAACTCCTTTTCTGTCCCTGCATGAGATTCTAATCGTCTCCATTGGTTTTCTGATCTACTTGAAAATTTTTTGTGATTCAGCTTGAGTTGTTAAATAAAAGCTGAAGGCCACTGAGGGCCCAACAAGAAATGGTTTTATGCCAGTTGACAATCGATTGCCACACACTTATCATCTTTGCATCTCTCTACAGCCTTGATTGGATGGAAAAAAAAGACAGAATCTCATAATTAAACATTTAATTAGTTTCTTCATTTATTTCCTGCTCATGCTCTCCAACAGGTTTTTTTTGTTAGTTTTTTTTCTATTTTTTATGGCCAGTGTCAACTGGGGAATATTTTGAAATGGGCATCCGTTTTTCTCATGCAGGTAAAAGTGTGTTGGTTCATTTTGAAGCATAGCTAGCTGTGTAGTTTGAGAAACTGTGGACTCTTTCCTTAATCAATGTTACTGCCACTCTGACACCCACAGGCATACAAACACACTTCACCTCCCTCCCCTGCCTGTATATCTCTGGGATCTGTAGTCGTCTCTGACAGCGGGGTGGGGTTGTCTGACCCAGGGTGGGAACACACACTGTGACTTTGTTGCCTTGTTATTGACACTTAACGTGGATGTATCCGTGTTGTGTTTGCAGCTACAATAAAAGACTTGCTCTTTTTTGAACCACTGTTTCTCTTTTAGTATCTTTCAGTTCAATTTCTTTGATAATAACAATAATTATTAAGTCTGTTTTACTAACTGTATACAAGGAGATTTTTATTTTGTATTTTAAATTAGTGCAGTTAAGTCTAAATGAGGGCCATGGTTCAATGAAGATAACATCAAAGTGTTTTTAACTGGAATATCTTGATTAAATCACATAAGTGTTTCCGCAATTACCAGAGTCCTCTCCCTTTGCCTCTTGGTCATAAACTCATTTCTTAGAAAGTGCTGAAGAATTTTAAGGATCAGACTTGGATTAACAAGTTAAAGAGTCCGCGGAAGAGAAATATTTTCCTGCTTTAGAGTCTGTTTTACTTCATGATGCACATCATCTCCAAGTGCTAGAAAATGTGCGTACCATAAGTCTGACTTTGAAGAAACAAGTGTCTCTTTTTACTTCCCAAAAAGACAGAAGCTGGCTGGGTGATGGATTTAGAGAGCTAAGCCCCCCCACGTCCAGCCCAGGAAACTCCAGGCCCTCTGCAGTGACGCCATTTAATCAATCTTGGTGCACTGTAATGGACTTCATTTGCACTTGCACGTCCCGTCTCGTCCTTTTCTTCATCTCCTCCTCCTCATATGATCCTAAGTGCTGCGGAGTCACGAGAACGGGAAAACACCTTCCAAGGAGAAAACACACATGCACTCATACATCTGCACAACACACGCACACAGAGCTGCTTTGCGAGTGCTGAGTGGTGAGAGAGCGGCTCATGCTGTCTGAGGCGAGCTTGGATTAAAACTTTTTTCCAAACTTACGGTAAGGCTTGCTTTGATTGTTTTCCAAGATTACTGGTCAGGGCCATTATGTCAGTTACTGAGTTAGTTTCTAGGCTATATATTTTGCTCAGTTTTTGAAGGTGAAACTGAGGAAATTTCTCCAAATATTGTATTTGATATATTAAAGGCAGTCATACAACTTTTAAAATGAGAAAATAAGTGTTTTTCCAACATTCCTGTTGGAAAAACCCTGATTACTCTAATTTAAGAGCAGAAAAGAAATAATGTACGCCCAAACGTTTCAGGATTTATGCATGTGTCACTGTGAGTGCAGCATTTAATAAACTTTCATTATAACAATTCCTCTTTGGTTTTGTTTGCCACAAAGCAAATGGTCAGCCAAAACAATCCCATCATTATTTTTGAGGATGATTCTTTCCCGGAGCATTAAAGAAGACATCCAGAGCTGCAACCTGTGATCACTCTGACGTCGGTGTTACTTCACTGCTGCATAGTTTGGGGCATAATTACATCTGAAGTAATTTCAGTTTCTCCCTTTTATTGTAAGTTCATGTGTGCATAGTGCCTCTTCTCCCACAGACAGACCTTTTCAACCCTGGAGGTTTGTTAGAAAAACCTTTGTTTCTCCAGCTGTGGCAGACGGTCACATTCACAGACAGGCCTCTTGTAAAACCATTAGTTTGGTTCATGTCTAGAATCTTAGAGGATTGACTGCTGCATGTATGCTGTAATTATAGGCTGATTTATTCTAGAAATAGATCTTTCTGTCAGATGTTTGGTCAGAAATCAAAATATCGTTATTATTGACAATCGCCATCAAGCAAAAAGTATGAAGACTGCAGAACATATTAACATAAGTGAACAATGCTTTTTTTCTCTTTTTTTAAACCAACTTAAATCATCTTTACAAAGACATATATACCTTGTTTTTAAAGGAAAACTATTACATCTGTAGTTTTTGAAAGATATATAGATATGCATATCATATCTATTGAATAATAATTTTTTGACTGAACTAAACCTAGGGTCACAAAATCCTGCTTGCATGTTTAACATAGATCCAAATTGTGTAGAGAAAGGAGTATTAATATCAAACCTGCCTGATGAAACATCCTATTCAGCACATTTAGCTGAGGAGAGATTTTAGGGGATTTTTGATAATGGTCCGCAAGACAATACAGTGAACATCTAAATCTTTTTAGTCAACCTCAGTTTGGTGGAGTTTGTCGTAAACACCTGTTGTAAATGTAAACCTATAAATAGTCTGTATACATCATGTCCCGGCGTCATACTTCCTTCCAAACAGCTCACCCCATGATTTATTACCCCACCTGCTCCAATGTTTAATTTGAGATTAGAGCCCAGCCTGTCAGCCACATCCTTTCTCTCTCCAAGTTTCCCTCACTCAATATCTAAGCAAAATATCAAAATATGCCAGTAGAGGTTTAGACAGTGATAACTAATAATATCAGTCAGCTCTGAAGTCGGGGGGCAGAGAGCAGGACTCTCCACATAAACCAAAGCCAGCGGTCCATTAGAGCAGAATGCTAACAGTCATCCAGACTCTGGTAAATCTCAGAACACTGTCACGGTCCGCGTGGTGGCGGTGACCAGGGCTGGCTGACCCAGGGCAAGAAGCTCCTAAATCCCAGTCCTGTTTGACTGAGCGCTTGCCTCGACTGTAAACACGGTTCAAAGAAAGCATGAGAAGCCAAGTGATGATAAGCAATAAACATCTTTTCAATTAATGTGAAGATGCATCTTTGGCCTGATCGCTGATGAAACCGCTGGGTGGCCTGCTTTGTGTCGGCTTTCTGTGTATTATGACAAATTCCCTGCGGTGTAAGCACTTATTTATACTGCTCATACCTTAATGGAAGAGGAGCTAGAAAGTGTGCCATGTCAGAGCTGTGCATTCACATCTTGCATACCTGAGTTTGTATGGTTTTTAAACTTAAACTGACCTGTTTTTGTGCCCTAAAGTGGTCCGATGGCTTAAATTGAGAAAGAAATTGACCAACAATCCAGGATAAAGACAATCTGAGAGTAAAAGGAGAGAGGAGGCCGATATATCTGCTGTACATGCGTGAAGTATTAACATGGGATGATCTCCTGGCCTCAAGGTACTGTAATATTATTTATCCATCATAACACATGTGATAAATGGAGACTTCAGAGATTATTTAGAAATTAGGAGGGCTGCTTAGATATTTTAATGTTCTTTTTTCTTTTTTTAAATAATACAAAGTTTGTTTTCAGTGTTGTCTGGCACCTTCTAAGTTTAACGGGTCCAGACATCGGTACTGACGCTGCATCAGGGTAGAACAGGAAATCATCTTCATCTGGAATGACAGATCTGTTTATCTGATAAATCAAAGGAGCATTTCACAAGTTTTTACATCCAAACCTCTGAAAATCTTTTGATTGTGTTGACTTTTGGTCAGAAATGAAGGTTGACATTTGCATTGTGATTCTAGATTGTTTGTGAAACTATAATCTCCAGATATCCTTATTATTAGATCTGAATGCTTCGTGACTACACAGCATGCTATAAAAGATTAAGAAATTCTCACACTGGCTGAGACAAAATATCCTTTTGTGAATAATGCTTTGAAGTAGCTCGTTGTCATTTTTATGATCTTGCTCTGAAACCCAGTCTAGACTATAACCCCGCTTGATATGTGTATTCTCAAACCAAGATATTATTATACAAAGACATTTATCACCATGAATGCCTTTTTGTTCCCTGCCTTTACCTGCGGCCTTTAGAGATTGGGGAAATAAATCCACAGCCGGCATTTCATGAAGAAAAAATAAAACCTTCAAAGCGCAATTTTATGCTAAGAATTTTGTAACTTTTACTGCTTCCCACGTGATGTACTGACCCAATCAGCTGAAGCATCATATTATAAAAGGGAATGAAAGAAGATCATATAACTTATTTAATAGATATTCAAGAGCTCCCTTTAAGGTCAAGATAAAATGGGTTTAGTTAATTTTGATTTACAGTATTATACTGTATGGTGCCAGTTAGTGTGGAGATTATATATCCCAATAACAATTTATACATTGTTCTCTGTTAACATTTTCCCATCCCACATAATTAATGTCTTCCTAGACCACTTAGGCAGCTTGTTTGGACTCATCTATTCTCATGCAGTACCTCTCTAAAAGACCTTCCTGTTTATCACCAGCTGTGTTCTAGTGTATCCTGACTAAGACCCGAATCCGACCCTGGCCTCTGAGCTCGGACAACCTGGAGGGCCCGGGCTGTGAGCTGGGGGAAAATGCGATGCACCACGCTCACCACCCTGCTGACGGGGGTCATGCTGTACCTTGGCATGGGAGCGCTTGTTTTTGTGACCCTGGAGACCCCTAAGGAGAGTGCAGCACATGAAAACCTGCTGAGAACCAAGCAGGACTTTCTCATGAACAATTCCTGTGTCACAGAGTTGAGATTCCACAAGCTGGTGAAGGTATTTTCAGACACATGTGCCGAGCTCATTTATGTATACCTACGTCATTCTTGTCCACAGTGTTAAGTCAGTCCTGCAAACTGGGACATTGTTTGTATTATTACAGACTTTCTGCCACTGATAAACCTCCTGTCCCTTTATGTCTAGTACAAGGCAAGCAGTTCTTAGTGAGAATTCAGCTCTTACAATAAATGTTGATCACAATTAGGGATGGTCATAATTAATCGAAGATTAATCGTTGTAATCTTAATCGATTACAAAATCTTTTAAATCGATTAATCCAGTGGTTCCCAAACTGGGGGGGCGAGACCCATAAGGGGGACCCAGATATATGTCAGGAGGGGCGCAGCAAGGTTGAATAACCTAGTAAAATCACTGTTTTGCTAGTAGATTTGCACTTTTTTTCTAGCAAAACATGAACACAGGTAGGTACAGAAGTAGGTCTAATAATGGGCAAAACCATTATCAATCAAAAACAGAGATTTCAACTACCAAAAAAAGAGAATACATAAAAATAATAAATTATAACAAGGCATATCTGTCGCTAAGTTTGATCAGATAATGGTTCTGGTCAATGGTTGGTGATAAAGAGAGACCACAGTGGGCTGTTTGAGAATTTCCTTTGACTCTGACAAGGTTTTAAACGAAAGTTTACAAAGTATCAGCTGATAAACTAAAGAAGTGTGATGGGGGGCTTGACTTGATTGTTGTCTATAAAAGAAGGGGCCAAACGTTTGGGAACCACTGGATTAATCGAATGCATGGTGCTGAAGTTACATGTAAGTGCATATTTTCCAGTGTAACTATTGAGTGAATCCTATATAACTGCCACAAGAGTCATTAAAATCTAAATAAGGAAACACACTAAGTTTTTTCTACTTTCTCTTAATCTAAATACAGGCTATGAATATTGAATTGTATTATATATATATAATATTAATGATTAATCCATAAACGATCATTTAATCTCCTGTTAATCGATTAAGGCAATTCAATTGCCAATCCCTAATCACAATGTTCACTTCATATGAGCAGCAATCCACCTCTAAAGGTATAAATATAAAAAAGCTGATGATCAATGATTTCTTTCTGTTTTGGCATTTACATGTGACTGGTCTGAGCCGACTCATCATATGAATCAGGGATTACACAAATGTTTTTTAAAAGATTCATTAACAGCGACGAAGTCTGTATATACGATTGTGCCAGCAGTAGCGACGTCTGTCCGCTGACTCAGTGCTACACGAGGAGCAGGTCAGAGCTGCTGGAAAGTCACTATGAAAAGGGGAAGTGCCCTTTAGTTTACAACATGGCTCCTTCCCTGGTGTCCTTATCCACGCTTTGCACTGTTTTTACTGTTAAACAATCATTAAAAAGATGTTTTCTTTCACGGATTCTTTCTCCACATTCACTATGCAGTAAACTGTCTTGTCCCTCGTTTGTACAACCGGGCAAGACAGTACAGATTGTATGGGAGTGGAGATTGTGAGACAACTTTTCAGTGTAAAATATCTCCCGTTGCTTTGTTTAATCTCCAGTGCCTGCAGTGAAAACAGGAGCTTTCGTTTGTTTGAAAGGTTTCTGTGGGCAAAATGCTGCTTAGATTAGCGCACAGATAATAAACTGCTGTTTGTTAGTGACAGATAAACTTTGTCTCCCATCATCAGCTTAGAAACTTTAGTCCCACTCTGCGGGTTGACTGGGCTTTGTCAGCTGGGACGTTGGCTGTTTTAATCTGAGGTTTTAACTCAATTATGGAAAAACTCAGCCATAGGTTACTTGTGTTTTGTCTTTCTAGCTCGTAAAACATGTTAACAAGAGCTGCTGTGATTGCTTTTCAGCTCATGTAATTTTAAGAAAAGCATGACACATGACCGTAACCACACAGTATCGAGCATTTTCACAGCTTCTCTTTGAATGTCACCCACATGAAAGCAGCCTGTCTTCTAGCGTGGCCCCGCAGGTCCTTCAGCTGGATTTTCTGCTCAGGAATGTGGTTGTGTCATTTTCACAAACCATGTGCTGTAATGTACAGTAGCCAAGTAAATTCACCAACGCTTTGTGTCAGCAGGATTTTGAGCTCCTTGTGATTTGATTAAATAAGAACATTTTCCTTTTCTTTGTCCTTCTTTTCCTCTGGATGTCAGCATCAAATATTGTGCTCCACTATATTGATGAAAAATATGGCTGCTTTTTAATTTTTACAAATGTGCAGCTTCTAAAATACAAAATTATTTTCCTTAATTACCACATCACAATTTGATTGAACCACAAATCAAACTTAAATTTAAGTAGTTTCTATGTTATAGCAACAAAATCATGTTATTTACATGATATGATTTGATCATAAAACATTGACTTATATTTATTAAACATGATGTACATTTTTCTAATCAATCCTTTGCTGGAGAAAAACTTTGAGCTTATTGTGAAGTATTTAGGTACTTGTTCTTGACTTTGAATTAGTCTGTAACAGAGCTGAGCTGCAAATGATTTTTTCTTTTGGTCATGGCTGATACTGCAACCATTATATCTTGTTTATCTTGTATGCAACTATTTGCTACACAGGATCTCTCTTTGGGTTTGAGGAAGCTGCTGCTTTACATCACATTGCTTATTACAGTTTTTTTTATATAATTTATCCCATTATTAAATATTTGATGCTTTTTGGCTGCAGCCAATTAATAACAGACACAATGTGAGAGTAGGATTGAAAAGAAGAACATAAACAATGACGATGAACTGAGATTCAGAGCTAATTTGGGTTGAAGGATGATTTACAACTGGATTCCATCCCACACCTGCAGGACGTGGCGTCTGCAGTAGAGGCAGGCCTGGATGTGAGCAGCCTCCCTGGCAACCTGACCACCCGCTGGGACTGGGCCTCTGCCTTCTTCTTCTGTGGTACCATCATCACCACCATTGGTGAGTTCTCAGTGTCACATGCTGGGGAAATGCTTAAGATTAGTCTTTAAAATGTGCTTGAAAATGGAGAAGAGCAGTGTCAAAATGATAAACCTAACGTGCTGCTACAATAAATCCTGCAAATGTAATTGATGGAGGATTGCTCTAATGGCCCAAATTCACCATCACTACAAAATCTAATTAGTCAAAACATTTGACTTTAACATTAATAGACTGCATAGCGCCACATTTAAAATGCTATTTTTCCTATGTCCTCTTCTTAGTTTATAATGTAATTAAATCTGTATGTATTGACCTTTATCTGAGTATCTCTCTGCCCCTTTATAGCTTTCCTGTTGGTCTGAAAACCATTGCTAAATGGATGCTAAGTTAAAATACAAAATCATCACCACCTGTCAGGCTGCACTCATGCATGTTGAGATGAAAATCTTTCTCAATACCAAGAAAAATTTCTGCTTATCTTGTGTGTGCATGCTGGTTCATTTGGCTGTCTTCTTTGTCGAACAGGCTTTGGGAACCTGTCACCTCGGACATGGTTCGGACAGCTGTTCTGTGTGTGCTATGCCCTGGTGGGCATCCCCATGTTCGGCATACTGCTCGCTGGAGTGGGTGACCACATGGGCACTGTGCTGCGGAGAGCTGTGGCCAAGATTGAGACCCTCTTTTTGGTGAGAATGGTCTTGTCCTTTGCAGGAACCAAAGCTCTGTTTGATTTACACTTTCATCTCATCATAAACGTACAGTGGCTGAAAAAAGTTTACGGACACCCCATATATTTGGGAAATATCCAATCCAATCCATTTTCTCTATACTCTACTTAAAACAGAGCCTTGTGTCAAAGTGCTGAACAATATAAGCAAGAGATAAGTTGAATTCATGCAGAAGAATAAAAATCAATAAATATGTGATCAAATTAGGTCTTCAAATGCTATTTCTTTAGGACAGTCACAGCAAAAATACTCAACAAAACCTGTAAAAAAACATTAATCATTTTTTTATTAGAAAATATTTGTGATTGTGTTAGTTTCTAAGAGTGTCCAAAAACTTTTTCCCACCACCCAAAGGGGTGGTGAAAAAAATTATTTGTAATCAGAATCGAGATTCTTGTTCATAAAGATTCAGAATCGTTTCAGAATTTCCAAGAATCGATTTTTTTAAAAGGCTAAAAATTAGCTTTACTTTCAAAGCTGGTGCCAAGTGAAAAGACATGTTAAACTTTGCCAGGTTAGCTAAGTTTAAACCTTTTTTTTATGAAAATGATCAGTCTTCTTTCAACTAATGAAACAATTCCTCAGAGCCGTTTCTGGCTTACAGAGGAACAGAGTTAATCAGCACGTTTTGTTGCTAGAAGAGGACTGAATGTGAATTGGGATCGGTTTGAATCAATACAGAATCGAATCGTTACCCCCAGAATCAGAATAGAATTAAATCGTGAGTTTCTGCAAGATTCACACCCAATTAAATTACAGAGTTTATAGAATATTTCAATCAAGTAAACATTTATTTTATGTAAGCCATGGCTAATAGAGTAAATGCATCCATCTGATTCTGCCAAATTATTTTTTATGTACTTCATGTACTTTATGAAGAAGAGGACACTATGAATGTATACCTAAACCATCCATCCATTTTCTGAACCGCTTAATCCAAGTGGGTCGCGGGAGCCTATCCCAGCTGTCAAGGGGCGAGAGGTGGGGTACACCCTGGACAGTTCGCCAGTCTGTCGCAGGGCCAACA
>JBBBVT010000007.1:16876177-16889895 GCA_037177035.1 Craterocephalus eyresii
TTGTCTGGACTCGACTTCTCCCGGTACAACTGAAACTTTTGTGGTTACCCAGGTCCTTCAAAAAACTTGAGAAAAAAAGAACAGAAAAAACACAGACCTAAAAGAGACCCCCCCCCCCCCCAAAAAAAAAAACATTAAAAAAAATCCACATCTCACGTTTTGTTGGGTCATAGAGTAAACATCTGTTGCAGATGTTTTTCATACACAATCACAATAAAACTCACAATAAACCCATGGAATAATTTCTATGCTATCGCGCATGACTTCACCGACCACACACACACACACACACACAGTCACACAAAACACACCCAGTTGCTCTCTGTCTCCCTCTCACGCACAAACCACTGGCATACCAGAGAACCTATATTTAAAATGAGCCCCGGGGATGTTTTTTATTTCCAGCGTTAAGACATTCTATCAAAAGTGGTCAATGTGGATAGTTGGGTGTAGAGTGAATCAGTGAAGCTGCTGGTAAACATAGGTATGACAAAATATAATCACAGCACGATGAGCCATGAGTCAACAGCTTCTTACAATAAGATAATGAATGCATATTCAGAAAAAGCGCGTGAGAGTGTGATTATGGAATGTTTGAGCCAGACCCAAATAGTTACAAATTTGCCAAGGCTGCAAAATACCACCTTCCAAACGTGTAGCCGTTCCAAATACAGCCCTATCATCCCACGTCTCATTTTCAAAGCCTCCCTTTTCTCCCTGTCTCCTCCCACCACAAATCCCAGAACCTCGAGCAACAGAGAGAGAGAGAGAGACAGAGGAGATGAGGGGAGCGTTTAAATCTGGCGTTCCGTGAGTGGTCGGTGTCTGGAAACCTTTCACATCCTGTTTACGCCGGGCAGATTTCAGCTCGGGGACCGCAGAGAGCTGGCACAGCCTCTGCCTGGACACAGCTTCTCCCTCTCTTTTCTATCTGTTCCCTGCCTCCTCTGCTCTCACATCGGAGTCTGCGAACCCTTTTTTCCACGCCGACTCCTTCCAATTGACACTTTTCAAGCTTAAAACAAACATGCCGCCCACTTTCTCAGGAAAAAACGACTGAGGCGGGATCAAAATTCTGATAAAAAGGCTCCTTTTTCTGCAGCGGGGAGACCGAACGTGGCAAAATCAGACAATAATCCCTTTAGAGTTTAATATCCAGGTATAGGTTTAATGGAGCTATGTTGTCATATTTACAGTGCCCTGTACCGGACAAAAAATGTTCCAGGAAAAGAGGCTTTCATGACTGTCAGGAAAGGAAGCAAAATCCACTGATTCTTTCTCAGAGATCATAAAAAAGACGACATCACAGTCTGCTAAAGGTGATCAAACGGTGAAGCTTATTGATCCGAGTTTGTAGTTTCTATCCTCTCAGCGGCACTTACAGGATTTGACTACCATGTTAGAAAGCTGCTCCACACGCGGTGTGCGTCCTATGAAGTACATGATGGTGAGGGGCTCCAGGTCCTGAGGCACGCAGCAGGGCGAGGCCGAGGCCTCTGGGTTCAGCTTGTTGTACAGGGGTAGGATCTGACCCGAACACAGAGAAGAAGAGTGTTATTAAAGACCCTGAATGTATATTTTCTTTCCCAGTTCGCTGTGAACAATGAGGTGGTGTGTGAACAGAGTTTTGGCCCAGCCTGAGCTCGCTTGGTTGTTACACAGGAGAGTTGTGTGGCTGTTTTTCGTACATCACCAGGCAACTAAATCATGGTTTGACTCGGTAGGAAATGAGCTTGTTCAGTTATATAACAAGATGGATGCCACTCTCACATCTGTGCAGAAAGATGAAGTTACAGCCAGAAATCAGTTAGGACACAGTGAGGTTTTCAGATTCTTTCATGTTTCTTTATATTCAAACCATTTTCTTCATACTTCTCTAAGCACCTTTGGCTGCTGTGAAGGAGACGAGTCTTGTTGGGAACGGTCCCACAAACTTAAAATACTTTTCCTTTGGCAGTTTTCTTGATGGAAACTTTCACCTTGATTCAAGTTGGAAGGGAAGAGTCAGTGTGCAGCCAGATGAGGGTCTCTCCAGAGATGCTCTACTAGGTTTGGATCTAGAGCCTGGTTCGGCCACTTTACGATTTTCAAAGTTCTCCTAAATACATCCTGAGTTTGCTTGGCTGCATGTGTTGAAATGTAAAACTTAACCCCAGCTGGGCATGAGCTTTCTTATTCATGCCCATCGAATTTATTTCAGGACAGGGGGATCCTAAATATTCCCACTGAGTTGCTTTACATCGGCATAGCACTTTGGTGATACACAGATAATAACCTTGACATGAAAACAATTAATATATTGCTGATGTGAGAATATAATGATTTGATCTCAGCTAATAAATCAAAACAATATTAGATACAGATCGTTCCTGCAAAAATGTTAAAGTTCCTTACTTTGCATTTTAGGTGCCAAAAAACAACAACAACCCCTGAAAAAAAAGAGATAAATGCTTTCTTTTATTATTTTAAACTGCTATTATTGTAAATCATTTGGACAGAATATTGACTCCACTTTGTTTACATCTGTTTAAGAAAACAAGTCCATTTTAAAAAAGTGAGAGGAAAAGAGTAACGTCTGCGGAGGGCCAGAGGGTAAAACCAGAAGGTTTTGTTAACTCTCATGAAAGCTAAAGTCTAAATGAGGCAAACACACTGCGTTGCATAAACTTATATGTTCTGTGACAGGCTTCTGTGAGGTGGCAGCCCACTTATGACCCTGGGGTTAGCCAATCTCAGCTAACCGTGCATTCAGTCGCCACAAACAATGCACTTCAAACTCATTTAAATGAAAACATAACCCGCATTTCAAACTGTCTGTGTATTAAAGTCGGGCTGGGAGATGATTGGAGTTTGGCTCAGACCGGACTGTCTTACCAGAAAGTCTGAGAAGCTACTTAGCCTTTTCTGACAATCACAGATGTTTCTGTTTAAATAATTTGGCTGTCTGCTCGCTGACAAATCTGTCACAGTTTCCACTGAAATTATTCAGCACAAAAGGTTATGAATCACCAGATTGGATGAAAATATCATTTGGAAAAAAAAATAAAAGAACTAATTTGTCTTCACTTGGACCTGAAAAGGTGGACGCCCATGTTTCCAAAATACAGAGATAGCGCTGATGTAATACTGGCAGAACACTGTTTGGCAAAGCCTTGTTGAAAAATAAATATTATCTACAGCTCATCCCATCATCCTCGCCCTCTTTTTTAATTTTTTTTTTACTGTTTACAAGGTGCAACAAATTTTTTTTCCAAAGGAGTGTAACTGAGAATGTTCTGGAAGCCGGTATTTCTCCATCTTACATTTTTTCATGCAGTAACTGTGCTTGTAGAATAAACGACCTCTAGTGGTCATGAAAGGAACTGTGGTGCTCAACTGAACCAATTATCCTTGTTTTCTAACCCCAAATAAATAGTTCTGTTTTCCACCTTTATACAGTGGTGTAGTCCGGGCTTTATATGCAATTATACAGAGAATACCCACTTATTGTAAAGTCAGCATTGGGTATACCCACTTCTAACCTGTGATGTGCACCATTTCTTTTTTTTCTTTGCAAACATAAATGTCCTTTTTTTCTTAAGCATTGTGAATCCATTGCCTCTAACTGGCTAGTTAAACTGGTTAACTCTGAATTAGGCATGAGGACTGATGAGTCAGTTTTGTTATTGACTGGGCCGCATAAACATGACCTTTTGCTACCATAGGATCATGTATCAGAAACCATGAGACTAATATTCCATATTATAGTGTTATTTGGGCTTCTTTTTCTTTAAATGGGCAAAAAATTTAGAGTATACCCACTTCTCCAGGGAGCACTACACCACAGTCTTTATCCATGTTTTTGCATAAAAACCACAGGTATCCTACTCTGGTTCCTCAGTCCTGCTGGTTTTACATGTTCCCATGATCTAACACACCCTATTCAAGTTAAATTGCACATTGGCTTGTTGTCAACTGCTGTCTAAGCATGTTGGTCCATTAATCTGATTCAGGTGTGCTGCAGCAGCAAACAACCAAAACCTGTAGGACACCATGATAGATGTTTAGCCGCTAAATGAACATTACTTGTTGCTGTAAATTATATCAGTTGGAAGACAAACAAATGATTTATTCAAAATCTTCCTTTTATTACCATATTAACCCCTTTTCTCGACAAAAACTAAACATGATTAATGATAATTACTGACAAAAGATAAGCAGCTATTCTACCAAAAAATACTTGGACCAATATTTTGATGCACACTTTCAGCAGCGAGCTTCAGCGATGCGTCATCTCACAGAAATTGACGGCTCGTAACCCTCACCATGTTATAGTGGTTGTTGGCGCTCCAGAGGTAAGGACAGTTGCCGGCGCAGAAGTTGGCTTTGTAACCTTTTGGCTCGTGGATCCACTTCCAGTTGAGGTCACGCCTGAAGTCAATGTAGAGCGAGCGCAGGCAGCAGCCCTGATCGGAGCCACTGAGTCACACAAAGACAGACAAACAAAACGCATTTCAGCTGCCGTCCTGCTCTGCAAGGTCTGAGGCAGCGACCCGGAGCCGGGTCATGGGAAAAACTGCGACAGGTCACCACTGAAGAAGCAGCAACACAAGGTAATGACTATGCAAAGCTGCCAGAGTTTTCCCCAGCAGCACGAGCGTTTAACTTAAACACTGCACGTCTGCTGGCCTGCAGTCTAAACACAGGGTCAGCGCTGTTAGTTTTACCACACAATAGTTTGCTAAGTGGGTCAGAAGGAAAAAAAGACAAAGGAGAAGATGAAACTAGAAGTCTTGAAGGAGTGTGAGCGCTGTCAGACGGACAAAACCGCACGAGTGGCTGGTTGGTGGTATACCGGGAGCAGGTTGTGGTGTCTACGGCGGCTGCCCTCTTTTTGCGGCTCTTCTTGGCCGGGTTGTCCACTCTGTCACTGGGCAGCAGGGTGAGGATGAGGTGCGGCGTCTTGGTGCTGAAATCTGCCTGACCGGGCTTCCTCATCTGACGAAGTCGTTCATCATCCACACCTACGAGAGAGCAGTGACAGTACAAACCATTGTTCATGCTTCAGGTTTGTCTCTTTTTAATTGGAGATAAGTGATAGTTAGTCCTCTCAGTTTCATAAAGCTGCTATCTACTGTTTAACCCAGAGCATAACTTATACTTAGAAATTCTTGTAGTTCTTATAAATTGGACACCAGAAAAATCTCTGGTGATGTTAATGGGTGGCGCTGTTTCCACAGTTTTTTCTTTATTCTCAAGACTTTATTTTTCTTGACACAGCAGTAAAACTCATTTATTTTTACAGGTTTTGAGTTCAGTTGGATTAAACATATAGAGGAAAGAAATGGGATGTGAATGTTGTAACTTTTCTGTTTCTGAGCCACAGGAGCACAGGAGCTCAACACAAGCCCCCGCTTGTCTTACATCAGTATCACAAATTACTTCTTTTTTTTTTCCCGAAGTGAAAAAATCCAGACTTGGCGGAGCTGTGAGTAAATCCTGAGAGCGCCATAATTTGAGGGCCTACATGAGGCAACACAGACAGTCTGGTATTTAACAGTATCTCAGTGTGTGGAATAACAGTTTCTCCTTTATTTCTGGGTGATAAGGTGTAAATGATTCATGAATAACTGGAGGCACCTTATAGAAGATTTTCCCTCTTTATATTCACATCTTGTGACTTGCAGTTTGATTCTTCCATCTCATCTAACATCTGGCAAACTGGTTGGGAAATGTATTTATGTGCTGTGGTTAGCTCCACGGCTAATTTTCACACCTTTTGCTGCAACATGTTCAGCCTGAAAGGCCACACACCACCATCTGCCTCAGAAAAGGCTTTTCTAATGTATCTGTGAGGCAATAACCAGCAGCAACTAACCAGCAAACAAGGCCTCCAGCTCTTCGCTCTTGTTGGGAACGATGTTGTTGGTGGATGGGACGAAGGTGCAGCAGGGACAGTGGACCCCCAACTTTAGGCCGAGATTATTCTCTGAAGCAGAAAGTAACATGAACATGAGCACATTGGGGTTGACTCGGCAGATTTTACTATCTGGATCATAACAAGCCGTCTGACATCAGAGCTGACCTGGATCTGAGACCCAGTCCTTAATGGTTTCGGTGACATCAATGGACATCCAGGACCCCTTGGCCCTCAGCTGAACGGTGCGGGAGTCGATGTAGCGCTGAGTGGAGGTGCTATCTTCATCTGGTTTCAGTAACTGAACACAGGGGAGAAATACTCTTATTATTTGACTCAAAGGCGATAATATCCAGACTTCATGTCTGGCATTTTGATCAATACGACCTCCTTTGTAAAGTCTAAAGACACTGGACAGAGTGTATTCGGCTTGATTGATCAAATTTGGAATTAGTAAGACTTGTAAAAAGCAGAGCAGCCCCTGGGTCAGCTACCTCTGCTTTAACAGGAGCCAGATAGAGATTGAAGACATTTTAAGATGCGGCTTCCAGTTTCGTAAAAGCTTAAAAAACACTAAAGTTTTGTTAATCCTTCTGAACTCTTAGTGATGCGAATGTAACCAGAGGCCGTTTCTGTGTTTACCTGGTAAATCTCCACTCTCTGCTCTGAGGCCCGGGCCTGCGGGTTAGGAGCTCGGAAGATCCTGAACTCAGCCTTGACCAGGGTGCTGTTGATCAGGTCAACTCCACTGACATCGAAGTAGACGACTCTGTAATAGGGGTTTGGTGCTGCAGGCTGCAAAGCATCTGGATGGGGAAAAAAACACAAAAAAAGATGAGTAAAGCGCCACTGACATATAGCTCTTCTTTAGCCTGTGGGACTGATGCATTGTCTCGGACTTAATTATGGCTGATGAGTGTCCTCATACTAAATTACAGGCTTTAGGTAGCTAAATGTGTTGGGTCTTACGTTTAATGCATGGCTGACTGACGTGCTTTGCGGTGTAAAAAAAATCACCTAGACAGCTGGGTAATTACAGAGAATCCAGCATCTTTAATATTATATCTCCAGTTTCAGGTCTGACAACACTGAAACTTACAGAATACATGTATCATCTGTGCAAACACTTTAAATGAAGTAAAATCATTCCTGTTTTGTGGAAACTTAAGAAAATATTATTGTATTCTGTTTATTGACTTTGACAAATGTGAATGTAGATATTTTAGCAGACTATTACATCTAGATGCTGGTGTATAAACACAAACATCTGTAAAATATGGTTAATAAATTAAAAATATAGGTATATTTACAATATAACTGATAAATACTGTCAGTTTGTCTGTTAGAAACATCTTCAAAGTCAATAAAGGCAAATATGATTTGTTAAAGAGTTTTATTCAATAAAAAGATAAATAAAACAGCTCTCTTTAACTAAATAAACTACAGAACAGAGCGAGGTAAAAAAAAAATCAACCTATGCATTATTCCTACTACTTATCCAGTATTGCATCCCCAATTTAACTGGCTTGTAAATAAGTGTTGATGCAGCGCAGGGCTGCTTGTAAAAACGGTGCTGAGCTAAGATGTGGATGCTGATGCGGTCAGCTGATAGATGTGGGGACACTCCTGTCATTTCTTTTAATTCCAAGCTGACAGTAAGGGTGGTGCTAATGTACATGAATGCCTGACAGCATGTATTTTATGGCTTGAGTATTTTAAGAGCTACTGTCTTACACTTTTTTTAAAGAGTCTTGAATTGAAAAAAGAAAAAACTAAAAGCTCTCTCATCAAATAGCTTCTGTATTTTATGTAACTTTAGCCTAAACTAATCTCTTTATGGGTTATTTAATTTTCAAGGAGGCAGACTTTCAAGTCTGTAACAACTGTTCTTCAAGACTTTCCCAGTCATAATTAGGCTAAGCGAAGAAACACGATGGCTCCAGAACTTTATGCCTCACCTTTATTTAACTTATCGCCCAATATAATAAAACCTGAGTGACTCCCTGGTCACACATTAAAAATATTTCTTTTGCAACACTCACTTGAGTCGGTGCGGGGGGGCCGCATGTCAATCCTCTGCACCTCTTTGGCATAATAGTCCTCCTCGCTGCTCTCGCGCTCGCAGGCGGACTCGGCCAACCGCGCGCGCTCCTTGAGCAGCTCCCGCGTGCTATTGTAGAGTAGGATGACCTCCGGGGGCACCGAGCCGGGCGGCGGTTCGTCGTCGTCGTCCGGCGGGCTGCGGACGCGCAGCTTGCTGAGAATCTGTCCGCGCACCGCCTCGATGCGTCGCGACTTCTGCGCATCCAGGTTGATGGACTGACACGTGTTGATTCCCTCCACCAGCAACACATCGGAGAACCGGAGCAGCAGCTGTAGCAGCGCGAGGCAGGGGAGCCACATTGTCCAGCACGAAGTCAGCACGGCGGGGAAAGTTGCGTCTCCAAACCAAGCGCCACAAAGTTGCGCGATAAGTGATTTACAAAATGTAACTACAGGAAAAATCAGTGCCTCCAATGTCAAGTTCCTGATTGTATTTATTTTATTTTTTCCGGTCAAAACTAGCTACTTCATGTGGAGAAGAAAGGCTTTACATAGCCTACCCGTTATGGTGCATTTATAACACTTTCACCAATATACCCGCCTGTTATTCCGCTTGACGCACAAGGACGCATTATCACATTTAAATAACTAAATCTAGAAATAACAAGGGTAAAAAACTACTCTGCGTGATTCTGGTTCACATCAGACCAAAAATCTATTTAAAAAAATCTAATTTACGAACTTTTAAATTTGCTTCAATTCCAGTACGGTGCGTTCAAAGCTCTGCGCCGGTGCGTGCGCGTAAAGATGAAAATATGCTAGTCTGACCGAAAGATTAAGGCTTGATCCGTCTCCTTTTTCCTTCGTCCATCCTCACAGAACTGAACAGCTTTCAGGAGAAAAGAGTCATCACATGAGCTCAGCCCATGTCGCAGATCCTCCAAACAAAAACCTGAGCAGATCACTTCATCTGGAGCAGCACGGTTCCGGCGCTTTCACCTCCGAAAGAGCCATCTGTGGAGCAAAAAACGGGCCCATATCCGCTTCCAGAAAACATTTAGTTTTAAAAAGCCCAGTAAGGTCCTCCCATTCCCCGATATGTGTAAACAGAGAGCGGCCTGAGCTGAAACATAGAAGAAGAAAAAAAAAATCCGATTTATGCTGGAAAAACGATGGTGGGCCCGTTACTGCCCCTCACATAAACATCAAAACACGAGGGGGGAAAAAAGTCAGACTACATAAAAACATATGACGCAGAAAAACATGAAAGAAGTCCTTGTAATGGCAATTTTACAGAAAATGGGAGAATTCTTGTTTTAAACGAGCGCCTGTGTGATGTGTGCAGGGCTGAAAACGCTGCAATCTGCTGCTTGATGCCTCTACATGATTCTGCAGATCCTCAGTGAGAAGCAGCTCCAGACAGACACAGTCTCTGAAGGAGTGGAAGAGGAGGAGGAGGCGGAGGTGGTCGGGCGGGATGCCACCAGGGTGAAGGGAGTGTGTGTGATTATGTAGCAAAAGCCATCCTCTTTTCACCAGTTGCAGCACACACACAGACATTTTGCAATTATCCCACAAAAATACTCCAACGCCCTTTTTAGCAGGTAAAGCTGCCTGAGGCCTTATGTGTCAGTGCTAAACCACATTCTGTCGTCCAAACGAAGTGTGACCACAGCATTATTATGGTTGGTAGTTATTTGCACTGCTAAGTTTTTTAATTATATTGAGGCAACCATCCAGATACAGTTAGGTCACCCTTTCTGATCTTGTGTCCTCCATCATGATCTTTTAAAGTGATTCTGTGTAACTTTTGACCTCTAACAGTCCTAAACCTGTAATTTCCCCCAATTTTTAATTTTTGACCCAAATGTGAGTAATGTATGAATTCTGGGGTCAGTAAAGTGTTTTACACATGTTGGTGCTCGGATAGGGCTGCCCTCTTTAGAAAGCAGCCATTGTAACTTTGTATGAGTGGATCGTCACTCATTGGGTCATGTGACCGGCAGCGCTTTGCCCTCCCGCTATAAAATACAACGGGCTGTGCTTTATGCTCATTTTTCCTTGAAAAAGTATTAAATATGAACAAACTTAGAGGGTGAACATGGTATCTGAGGAGCCCAGAAAGATTTTGTGTTTAATTTTGCAGTAGTGTTGGGGGCCTGTGAGAAGTTACAGGTTTGGCCCCCTAGTGGCCAAAACTTACACAGTATCCCTTTAATTGCATGTTTTCTCGTTAAAACAAAGCACAACTTGTCGCAATACTAAAGTCCACACACATCTTTCTTTGTGCTCACCCATTAAAATCACCAGTAGAGCATTTAAAGCAACATGTGGGTGGATAATTGTTAAATATGGATGGAAGCAATCTGCTTTTCCGCTGTTTTTGCTGTGAATTCAAGCTTTAACTTACTCGCAATGACAACTAAAGGCTGATCTGTATTTTATTAGATCAGTTAAAAAAAACAGCCCTTTTTATCTTTGGCTTATATTTGGCTTTTCAAGCTATCAGTAGAGCTCCTTTCTTTTCTCCCTTCTTCCACAGTCCCATTGTTAATTACAGCTCAGCACTTGAGGAGGACTATTAATCTGCCAGGGGTGGCTTTTATTGCTGCTCTGCTGCCATCCCATTATACCGTTATTATAGTTGTGGGTGGAGGCCTGTAATTGCTCTAAGTAGAAGGGAAAGGTAGGAGAGACTCAGGCTGCCTCCAGGCTTCTGGTCAGACCAACCCCTTCGCTTCATCATCAGTCCTGGCAAAGTTTCTAAAAATGATAAGACCGCCAGCAAACAAACAGGTTCCTGTTCCAACTCGACTGCTGCAGGTTCATGTCAGACGGCCCCGAAATGATTGGAAAGACATTTACCAGCGTGGACCTCAATCTGTCAGCAGGTTTAACAACACACATCAATTCGCACCGTAGATCACAAGATCCCGCCCAGGTGGGGTGTTGTGTGTGAGAGAGCACTGTAATGTGCGGCTTCTAAGGAAAAAAAAGACTTCCTCAAAAACAACTTCCAGCCTGCCTGCTTTTTCTGACTCTTTTTTTCCTCGGAGCCAAAAATAGACAAGCCACTGCCACGTCATCCGGCCCTGAGAGAGGGCGAGATGGGGTTCAGAGCCTGCCTCTCCGGGGTTGTACTTTAGCATGTCTGTAATATAAGTCAATCCATATTTTCCACAAAAACCCGAACGATTTTGGCTGTCAGGGAAATCTGGACAGTTTTATTGAGAAAGAAGGAGGAGAAAAAAAAGCTCAAACAGTTATAAAAATAAATACAGATACGCATGAGGCTTACTCTCGAGGACATTTCTGTTACTCCTCAAGTCTTTTCCATCCTCTGGCAGAATCAGTGACTTAAACCGTCATTAGCACAATTAACGTAGCAGTGACCTTTTTTCTAATGGCACCGTCTCAAACCAGGCCAGCCCCCTCTCTGGAAACACACAGTCCTGACTGGGCGACAGGTTGGGGTGAGGTTGTAAAAGAAAATCACTGAGATGCTGTTTATGCCTCGTCTTCGTTCAGAAGCATGTTGGGAATTCCTCTGGAGATCGGGAACTCTCGTCCTGATTCGGGGCACTGCAGACATCCTTCTATCACCTCCACCTGCAACACATACAAACACACAAACACAGATAAGACAAGAAGTGAAATGCCACCACTAGATGTCACCACTGAGCAAAACAGTCTGTGGGTACGGCAGACTGGACACCACTGTCTAAATACAACACTGCAGCAGTCAGGTTTATGGCCAGCAACAGAGTAAAATCACAAGATTTTATTTGCGTTTTTTTCTTTACCACAAAAACCTTTAATTTATGAGACAAAACCCCAAAGTGCTGCTGGCATGAGTCACAGGTTAGGCTGGAAATTACTGCCGCAATCAGTGTGAGAGGACTGTAGTTTATAGATGGGCTCATTTTCAGAAAATGGAACTCTGATTCATTTCCTTTCTTTCTTCTCCCATGATCTGAACACTGCCCCCCCCCCCAAATGTTGCACTTTTGAACTGGTCTGCAGAGGAAGCTGCCTGCACAGTTGCCTGACTTTCACACATAAAGGAGATAAAATAATACACGTTTAGTTTAGACTTACAAATCTTATTGGACTAAAATAACAGCCCTGTGTAGGAATGTTTTCATAACCCTGCTCGTGCCCCTCCCGGGGTATTTTCTGATCATTACCGCCTGCTGATGTGATCTCTAAATAGAGATCCCCACATACCAGAAGTAATCATGAATCTTTGAAGTTTAATATTTTCATATTTAGAACTATTAAGTCATTAATAAAAAAAGTTGACACGTTTTGACTATTTTAAGATTTAGGGCCTCTGTGGATGGTGCTGCTGCTTCAGCCTGTTTCCCGGATATCTTTAAAAAAAAAAACTTCAAACTGCGAAGTTTATAATCATTAGATTAAATAATGTAATTTGTCTTTTTAACTTGAAATGTAGACTTAATTTTACATGCCTAATGGGACATCTGGTTAAGGTTCAAAGTAAAAATAATAGGACGTAAATCATCGCCGCATTCTAAACTGTAAATAGCGTGATGTGTCCCTGCAGCAAAGCCACGTCCTGCACCTACGAATTACATGCGTCACCAGAGATGATGTTGAGGTGGGAGGTATATCCAATACATGTTGCATGGCTGTTTAGAGTGCAGACGCATTTGAAAAGACTACCTCCGGATGTGAAAAAGATCAGATCTGAAGTGGTTTGGGATGGTTTGTCACTGGGCAAAAAGATCGGATATACGCCACATTCGATTGCAGCCTAAACAGGGCCTTCAGTGCTAGGAAAGCACTCAGCTGAAAAAAAAAGTTGTTGGTAATTAACAAGATAAGACACCCTAGTAATGATTTTGGGGCTGTGATGTATCCATTAGACCAATTAAGACCTCTGATAATGACTTTCTAATATCAAGAGGCAGATCACTCAATCCAGAAAAAAATGGCTAATTAGTATTGTTAGTTGCAGACCACACAAACAAAACACTTTCATTTTATCAACCAGAAACACACTCCTCATTACAGAGAGTCCCACAGATGTCTGAACCAATGTGGACAGGTGAGTCTTTACCTCCAGCAACACTCGGTGCACTCTCTTCAGGAAGTCTTCATTTTTCTCGTAGTCCGGCTCCAGCTCACCTGGAAGGTCTTGTCTGTGCCCCAACTATGAAAAGGAGGAAGAAAAAAAATGAAACACACAAACAAACAAAGAGTATGACGTATTTTTTTAATCAGCTCATGTAGATGCTCCAAAATTAAGAAAAAAAAAAAAAAAAAAACACAATTTTTCTTGGAAAGCTGCTGTTCATTCAAACCGGTCTTACTAAACAACGCATGAGGTTTAGCTTCATATTTATCACAATATATCAACAAGGAAGAGTCAGTCAATCTCAATCCCAAAAAAAAAACTCTGACTCATGAGGATCTTTTTATATAGACAATATGATCAAGCTGATCTATGACTCCATGTGAGCTCTGATCAGCATCAAATCAGTATAAAACCCCATGAAGTTAGTTTAGATAACACAAAACCTTTTTTCTACACTTTCCCTTCAAAAGATACTACAACAGCAAGTGCAGTGGGGGAAATGTCTGTGTTTTTATAGCACACAACATGAAAAAATAAGTTAGACTAGGGCTGCACGATTATGGTCAAAATAATAATCATGATCATTTTGATCAATATTGTGATCACGATTATTAATCACGATCATTCACTGTGTCTGGAAAAAAAATTATTGCATCAAATATAAACAATGTGGCTACA
>JBBBVT010000007.1:16894067-16907460 GCA_037177035.1 Craterocephalus eyresii
TGGGGGTTCAGAGGTGGGTTTTTTCGGTTTGTTGGAAGGGGTTTTTTCGGCCCCCCCCCCCCCCCCCCCCCCACTTAATCATATTATATATTTATTACAAACCCGCTGTGGTGTCAAAGCTTTAAACACCTCCAGCATACTGAATGAGAACTTAGTTGGAAAATCTTCTAAGAGCTGAGCAACATAAAACACAGCAGGCGGTACAGAAATCGATCTTAGCATTAGCCTCCATGCTAACACGTTTTACCTTAATGAGCAGAGGATATCCCTTCGTGACTCCCTTCACGTGAGAAGTCAACATGTTATGCGTGAGAAGTTTCATCTTTATATGCCAATGTTAAAAACGTCGGTTTTAACTGTCTATCTAAAGGCAGATTACGCTCCAGAGTTTACATGTGGACCGGAAGGACATGTGGTGCAACGTGTAAAGGGGCCCCGACAGTTGGTGAAGACGCTACTTTTGGTTCCTATAGATGGAGCTTTATTTTTTTGCAAAAACGTTTCTTATAAATACCAGTTACATAGCTTTTCTTTAGTATTATTCCTGGCAGGGGACAGGGAATTTTAAAGGAAACGAAGACAGTTACACCTCAAAGACCTTTTCTTAATTTACAACTTTAATAATGTACAGTTAATGATAGTATGCGATTGGTTGCCACATCTAAGGCAGTTGTTATAGAAGTGATGATCAACGAGAGTGCCACTACAGTGCCAGATCATCCACAATACGACCCTTTGCTCCCATGAAGTTTTCATGCTCCATGAAATGCATTTTGCCTTAAAACTAAATGACCAAAATGTTTTAACATGTTGAGATTGAACAGATGTTAAATGTCACATCTACTTATGCTGGCATAATCAATAGACAGTCTCATATCAAGATAAGTAATATGATAACTATAGGGCAATATGAAACTGCACAAATCAATTTACCACTTGGAATTTTTGTGACTTGGATCGACAGTAAAAAGTGTCGGACATAATCAGTTTTTATATTCAAATTTTTTTAATTTTTGTATTAATTTTGTATACTTGTTTTATAATATACAGGTCAATCATACAGTTTGATAGTAAATAGTAATTACACAGAAGTGGTGTAACAAGCATCAACCTATCACCTTGACAGACATGCATCATTCATGCCCACAAACACGCACACTCACACATGATCTCATGTACACGTACACACAGAGGGACATCTATCCCTTACACGCAGTAAACAAAAAAAAGATAAGAATGTAAAACTAATTTTCCTTCCTCCGGTGTCCCAAGATTCACATCCTCCCAATCTTGTTTTAAAACGAGACTATACCAATGCTTTAACAAAAAAAAAAGAACAAAACAATGAAACATTAAAGGATAAAAGGAAGGCAGCTAAAGATAAAGGGCAAAGCAAATGTGAGGACAGTGTGGGTTAATTAGAATCCCATAATCAGGGCTTTAACTCTATGGAAAAAGATGCACAGGTGAGCTGCTATGCAGGTAAGATGACTACCAACGAACATCAACAACAACACTAAATATGCTACAGAACTGAGAGCTTCATGTTTCAGTCAGGTATGGATCATAAGCTAACACGCGTTACACTTTCAGTCAGGAGGGTACAGGTCTGAGGAAGGAAACACAAACTAGGTAAAAGGGCACTCTGCAAGGTTTTTATGGCACAGATGACAGCACTGAACGTAGAAGGTGCATAGCGGAGCGGAAGCTAAAACTATAACAGCATTGTATCATAAAGTCAGGATTAAAACCACCTGCCAACATACTGAGTGTTAGCAAAGGACACTTCAAAAATCTTTCTCCTTACTCCTTTATGTGCACAAGTGGGCCGAAGATGTTTCATTCATCTGCAGCAAACTGTCCTCTTTCAAAATTTGTGACAACCTATCCCTCACAATACACTTTCTTGTAACTATAATGACCATATTCCTTCTTCGTGCACCTTGGAAGTGGTTGAACTCGTGTCACAATCACTGCTTTTAACTGATGCACACAGTTTCAAGCAGCACCATTCATTGCATACGAAGTGCCAACAATCGGTGTCTTTTGCTGATCCTGTGTGTCCCTGCTTTGGAAGAAAACAAAGCCGGGGGAGAGAAAACTGATATGTTTACACAGCAACGCTGAATACAACCTGCAGGCTGAAGTGAGTAAAACATGAGGAGAGCTCATCCCGATGAACGACAGAAGAATAAAATCTGGTGTGTTCATGTTATAATGGAGCCACATAAAACACTGGATGTCAGTAATTGCAGTAGTAATTAGTTGTTTTCGTTAGTCCAAGCACACACATGCAAATCCACACAGCTGAGTTCGCCCCACGTCGTCATCACACGCTTGCATTCATGCACTCAGTCCCGCTCACACAGACAAACTGCCGCCCTCATTCTTGAGCTTCTTCTGTGCGCCACTTGAGGAAGTCCTCTTTCCGCGCGTCTGGTTTGATTTGGTTCCGCATGCCGCCGAGCAGGTTGGACGTCGCTTCGGAGGCCACTATTAAGGGTCTGACCACGGTGGGTGGAATCTGTCGCAGGACGCCGCCCACAGCACCAGGGAGACCTTTCTGTTCATGGCCACGGGATGCTACATCGCACAAGGTCTGAGCCGTGTCAATCACCCCCTGCAGAGCCGAACGTTCAGAGGGACAGAAGTCAGGAAAGTTTCAACAAAGAAACCAGGATACTGAAAAATGTTTATCGTATAACTGATCTGGGACCCAATTAATTATCTTTTTCAATTTAAATGAATTTAATTTAAAGGGGAAGTTCGCTATTTTGCAACCTGGACCTATTTTCTAGCATGAAAAACGATCATTTACTCTATAATTATAAATTTAATTATAAATTATATACATATATTCTAATTATCAAATAATTATCTTCTTTAATTTAGATGGTAAGTTTGGGGACACACCTCTCTGACAGTGTCATAGGCCTTGGCGACTCCTTCCCGGAGGTCTGCAGGCTGGGCGGCTCGGCGGGGGCGTCTGGAAGGGGCCCGGCCCTCTGTGATGGCGCAGCGATTCAGGGGAGGTGTTGGAGACAAGATGTCATACACGGTTTCTGCTGTAGCCTGTCAGAGAGATACGGAATGGTTACACGAGTTAGAGGCATCAGATGTAAGATCCGGATGTGCTCACATATTTAGATTTGGATACAGGCGGTTTATTGTTATTTGCGTCAAGCAGTGTACCTGGATGGCCTGCACCAGCCTGTTGCTAAGCTCCAGAGCAGCTGATGCTGTTGAGGTGCCAAAGGATGCTGCCCCCCTCTGGAGACCTCGAATAATGCGTCCATCCTTTCTATACTGCTCAATGGGCAGCCAGAAAAGATCTCTAACTCCGTGGACTGGACAAACAGGGAGAGAGACAGGAGGAAGAAGATGAAAAACTAAATAAATCGACAGAGTTAAAAAGAAAAAAACACTGTATTTGAAAGGGAAAAGCGCAACTTACACAGCTGAACCACTGAGTGCATGGGGCCGACTCCTCCCAGAATACCTGGCAGCTGATTCTTCCTGATGTCAGTCAACCACTCTGTCACAGCGTACTGTATCACTTTGTCCACACCGAGGAGCCTGAAAGCATTGCAGAAGGAACACTAAGGACTTCAGCTTTCCTTTTCAAATATTTATTTACTCCAGAAAGTTATACTACCAAAGGGATTTAACTGTAACAATCAGATCCAAAAATGTGTTTCATTTAATCACTGAAATGTTTGCTTTGGAAGAGGAGTTTGCATTTCTACCCGTGTCTGCAGCAGAGTCTCTTAAGCTTCAGCTCAGAGCAGTTTAACTGAGCCAGACCAATCAGAATCCCTGCAAATGTTCCCTGAGAAAATCAAACAAAGTGGGGAAAAATGAAATGACGTCCAAATCAAATACGCTTAAATCCAACAAATGCTTTAGTTGTAAGTTTTTAGTCAGATCAGAACTGTTTGATCTCTTACCTGCTCAATGACAACATGTTTGCCATGATAGTCAAGCCAGATAGGCACTTCAGAGGTGAAACGAAACTCCCTAAAAAGAACCGAGAGCAGGTAAGATTACTCACCTCACCGCTCTAACATCTGTGCCACACTGAGTTTTGTTTTTATCCATTTATGAACTCCGAACTCTTAATCTGTGAAGATGTATTATTCACATACCGGAAGTAAATTGGCTGGTCTGAGGAAGAAGTGGAGCCAGCAGATGAGGAGCTCTGCTCACTGTAGGTAGTTTCCACAGAAGCTGAGAGGTCAGGTCCCAGACCAGTGGCTGCATCCACCTCTTCAGAGCCCTTCTGGGTGGGATCTGCCTTCACTAAAGATCAACAAAGAAAATGCATTATCAACAGGGCTAGTTTTGAATGTCTGCTAAATGCCGACCGAGCTGAAGCAGTAATATGTATAACTTAGATAAACTAACTTTCACAGCAGATCTTGTTTAACGTCAAAAAATAAAGACAACTAATGCAGCAAAGAGAAAAAAAACCCATCTGTCTTAGTTTACCTTCGGTTGCAGGGTCCACAGGAAGGTAAGGGTTAACATAAGAGGCTAGGTTACTAAAAAAGTCCTTCAGAAAAAACAGTGCATCCTGTAATGGAGACAGAGAAAGTTTTATGTAAGTTATGCCGTAAGTTATATGCAATTAATGTCAACGTGAGGCCAAATCAATGGTACTAAACAATCAATATGTAACAAATACGTAACATTTTGTCTGTGATGGTAAAGGTGGACAGGAGTTCAATAACTCCCAATGTAAAATTTCTTTTATTAAAATTTAAAAGTCAACAACAAATGTGAAAAAGGGCTCTGCCTTTTTTTCATTGACAACGCAAAACTGTTTAATTAGAGATAAAGTAATTTTCATGTAGTTGTTTCTACAACCAGCTGAAGGACTTACAAAAAAGTTTTAGTAAAAAAAAACAACTTAAAACAGACATTAAATTTTCAAAACAGTGAAAAGGACAATTGAGTCTAGGGAGCTTAAATCAACCCCTATCACTGATGCATGTTGATCCAGAGAGTGGACATGCTGGAGTTACCTGGTCAATGTTAAGTCGTAGTGGCAGCAGGCTGACCCGCAGGCAGCACTCCGGACCGCCGAGGCCAGACTCTGGACACACCTGCAGGGCCTTCACAGTCAGCTGCAACCACAACAAACAGTATAATAAATATTTTGTTTTCCTCTCGTCTGTTTAAACACCCTGTATCGAAATAAAGAAATCCTCCATCTTAATTCATTAATAAGATTTTCTGTCAGTCTACCCCATCTTACCATGTTGGAGTGGGCTCGGCGGGGCATGCTCTCACTCGTGTAGAGGTAGAGGAATTTGTTGATTTGTGAAGAGGCCAGCCGGTCCCGAACCTCCAGCTCCTGGACGATGAACACCTGCCTGGAGAGGGGCTGTTCCCCGCAGGGACCGACCCCGACCCCAGCTGCTACCGACCCGTCCCCATCCTGCCCCGTGATGGCCACCGGGTATGACTCGTGCTGTAAGGACACCTGGAGGAGAGGAGAGGGGGAACATGTTGAGGAAGAGCTGTCAGGACATATTAAGATGTCTGAATAATAAAACAAAAATAAATACATTCAAAGTTGCTCGATCACTGTATTAGAGATACTATGTGAACTGTTTTTTTTAGTCATAGATCATTATCACACACTTCTGTATCGTTTGACTTAATATTTATACTACTACTTAGGTAAAAAGAATGATAACAGTGGAAAAGTACTCTCTCATACACAGATATCTACTTAACAGTACTTGCACATGTCCTTAGTTATGGTAAACCAGTGTACCTTGGTAAGCTGGATTTCCATCAGTAGTGTGTGCTGGCGGCCGCTTCCTCCTGCCCAGCGCCACGAGTTTTGGGGACGAGAGGAGGCGACAGAGCGAGATGGAGATCCACGAACACCAGCAGGGACAGATCGACTCCTGAAAGGATGAAAGCAGGAGGCAAAATGTTAGTTTTATGGATAAATTAAACATGTTATCGGTGAGCTTTGGCATCTATGTTACCTGTTAGAGCTCTGAGCATGTATAGACATGGGTTTGCCACCAAAGTCTTTGCCGCCATACAGATGCCACACAACAGAGATCTCCCTCAGCACCACTCTGCTCTGTGGCACTGGGAACCGACACGGGGCTCGGAGCAGGTCTGAGCTTCCCCGAGGCCTGGAAAAGTGACTGTCCTTCACTTTGATTGGACCCTGGGACAGCACCGTCACCACCGGCTCCCCGTCTCTGGGCTGCAAATTAAATGGAGGGAAGAAAGAAGCTTGTAAAAAAAAAAAAAAACATAAATCAGGAGGATTTAACCCTATGAAGCCAAATGTATCATATTTGATACATATGTTTCTGAGACATTTTGCATCACTTTATTGTAAAAACTTTGCTCAAAACTCTGCAGAATACTATATATATCTATTCTGCCCCCTAATGGATGCCAGGAAGCAGAAGACTGCACTATATTAATTTTTACTTGTTACATGGTAATGAACGGTAGATATAGCCCCCCCCCCAAAAAACCCCAAAAAAACAGTTATTTTTTTACACATTTTGTTAAAGGGCTAAATAAGTACTTCAGATATTAAAAAATTAGACTTTTTGGCCAGTTTTTCCTGGGTTGGGCTCCAAAGGATTTAAAAGGAGAGAGGACTCACAGGTATGCCCATGCCAGGGGCCTCCAGGATGCAGAAGTCATCGTTGTCGGTGGATTCCTCTGAGCCTTCGTCCGACATCATATCTGCCTGTGCTTCTGTTGCAGTGGCAACCAGTCCATCCAGCGCAGAGTCCTCCCTCTGCAAGGCAGAGGGGCTGTGCTTCGAGGCTTCACCAGGGAACAAGTAGACGGAAACGGGTGAACCTCTCAGCGCTGAGGTTGAACCTGAACAAATCCAGAGGAACCTTCAATTAGTCCACACATAAAAATGACTAAGATTCGCCAAGAAATCTGAAGAGTCAAAGATTTTTTCTACATCAAAACTGATGGAGAGTAAACAAAAAACCATCATACTGTCCATCATTTAACCTTAGCATGTTCGCGTCCTTCACATGAACAATGCCACACATGCCGGGCAGACTTTTATTGAAAGATAGACAAAAGACAGACTTATCCACAGCTTTTAGATATCATTACTGTCTTATACAGGACTGAAACCTTCTCATGAATACCTGGCTCTGAGCTCTCTTCTCTGTGGCTCCTCTCTGTGTCAATTAAGGCATCAGTCAGGTCGTATTGGTTGATCTCTGCGGTTTCAGCAGGAGGACAGGGGGGCGCACATGCAGGACTTTCTGACAACTACAAGAAATATCACAACATCATTAATACAACCGTTTCCTTGTGCTTTACAACACTTTTCGAATTTTATGGCATCTCTTTCTTTTTCCTTTATTCATTCAGCAAGTAATTTTTTAAAGTTGAAAATGTTTTGTCTTAAATTTGAGTTGTGAAGGTTCAGCTGGAAATGTCTTCACAAAAGAGACAAAGACACTTTCATATGAAAAAGATTTATATGAACTTTTAACCAGAGCCATTACTCAAGCCTTGTTAATTAATATAATATTATCAAAACAGTCTTACTGGTAACTTCTGGCCAGCTATTTCAGTGGGAGAGGTATGGCGAGGAGGAGGGTGCAGGTCACCCTGGGACACCAAATACTGCAACAGATTGAGAAGGGCTGCGCAGGAATCTGCACAGGTGTGAAGGTGGACCACATTGTTGGAGCAGCGAAGCTCAAAGAGAGGCTGAGACTGCAGGACAAAGAAAGGCGACATTTCTGACTTACTGACAGACACCCAAACACTGACAGATCCTGAAAGAGAGAGAGCATTGCGAGACAGAAGAAACTGAGGGGAATATATGTGTTAAAGCTTCATCATCTCACTCAAAAGATGGACTTTGTTGCCCCGTTTTCACAGTTTCACAGCTCGGTTCACAGATTATTCTGTATATTGTGACATAGCATCTTTAAACTTATCTTAGATATAAACCTTGAATGTTTCTCCACTGATCCTCAAAGGACAGCTGTGGGCCCAGTTTGCTATTTTCTCACTGATTTTGGTTCCATGTGAAACTGAGTGTGACCCTTGTGCTAAACTGCTGTCTGGAACTGTTATTATAGGTAACTTAATTACAGTAAGATAAATATTTAAAAAGCCGTGCAAAGGTTTGGCGACCTGTCCGGGTTGAACCCTGCCTCTCGCCTAGTAGCAGCTACAATAAGCAGGTATAGACAATGGACGAATGGATGGATGGAAATATTTATACACATGTGGCCATCTGCTTGTTTGTGTTGTGTTTTGGCTAAATTATAATTTTCTCTTTTGTGTTATATATTTTTTGTGCTGCAGTAGCATTTTTATTTTTGAAGCTGGATGTGAAGGAAACACAGGTGAGTAAACAGTTCGCTCACAAACACTCACCAGCTTCCCGGTATCACTGCCTTTCCATGTGGTGATGGCGAGCTCTAGCAGGTCAATGTCCAGAACACACACATAGTCTGTGTTACACAAACACACACACAGAGGTCTGCATTAGAAATCACCAGACACTGATTTCTCTTCTTCTGCTGAGGACATTAATTACAGCATTGACTCATAAACAGCTACTGTTTTTGGGTAGAAAGAGAATTTAAGTTATAACATGCATAAGCAATGCAGCCATTAAACCATTGCTAAATTTACAAGATGAAACCGTTTTTAAAAGCCAACAAAAACATTTTTTCAAACTTGAAGCTCAAACATCAGTCACGGTGGCCATGTTCAAACAGGCTAGACCACAGTAACAATAATACATTTCTGTTCTTGTTTTTCTGTGGTTTTAAGCAGCTTTACTGATTACTTAGTTAATATGACTTAGTCTGATTTATCTAATCATTTTATTTTTATTGCATTTATTGATATTGTTTCATTATGCAGCACTTTGGAGACTTGTTCTGTTTTAAATGTGTTTCATAAATAAGGTGAATTAGATTGGATTAATAAGCTGTGAAATTCTGCAGGTAACAACAGAACAACTAAGGAGGCCGGAGACTGAACTGCTAAGTTTGGATCAGGAGCTGATAAACACAGGAAATCATCGTAATCACTTGAACGTTTGGTGAAATCACGAAAAAGAAAATTAAATAGTAGAACTTCTGACCATGTTTCATGTGAAAGCAAGGGCGCTTACACACCAACAAAGCAAAACAAACTCAAGGTATTTGGACTAAACAGCTGTGTAGTCTTCACAAACACGTCTCATTGAGGGTTTCATGAATCATAAAGCGTAAAGACTGGACTCTGAAGTCCAGATATACTCTGTGATGCAACCTGGAGTTTTTTCAGTTGGTCAGATCTACATAAGCAATATGTTGCACTCAGAAAATTGGCTCAGCTGCCTACGTGCATACAATGAATGACCAGATTGTTCCACCAACAAATTTTTCTTCCCTAAAGGCAAGGGTATGTTTCAAGATGACCATAACAGGATTTACCAGGCTCAAATTATGAAAGACTGGTGCAGGAAAGATGAAGCTTAATTTTCACACATGGATTGGCCGTCATGTTGTCCAGATATTAACCACACTGAGAGTCCATGGGATGCTGCAGAAGACTTCCCAAAGTGAAGTGGTCACAGTGGTCAGACGTTTCATCATCAATGCAAAATTATGCTGGCAAAAGCAATCATTGCAACTCCAGATGAAGTGAAAGATGTCATTTTGCAGATGATGATCTGAGGCTATGATGCTCCGATGTGTACGAGGTTAATGATGGTTGTTAGCCAAAAGGCGCATTTAATACTAGAACTTGAAAACCTTTAGCTCAGAATAACAAGTGGATAATGAAACCTTTAAACTTGGCAACAACAAATCCCTCAAACTCTTCTGAAAGGGAACACAGGGCACATAGGTGTAGCGTTTCCTACCTTTTCTCAAGTCCACAGTGTCAGCCTCACATTTGTCGGAGAGGTAGAGAGCAGAGTCATCCAAGATGAACCTGAGGACAACATACATAAATAAATCTCTTTGTATGCAGTGATATAAGCTAGAAACCAAACTCATTTCTCTTTCAATTATTATTTATGTGCAGTTTTGCCTACCAAGAAGACAACTTTAATACTAAATCAGAGGTGAACTGTACCTGAGGTGGAAGGTGGCAGTGTCTACAATGATGTTACTGGACAGAGAGAAAGACTCTGCTGTGAACAACACCCGCAGTGGCAGATACAGAGGCCTGGAAAACAATAAAACCAAAATACCCGCGTTTGAAGACAGAGGGAGGCATAATAAACAGTGTGTTTTAACAGACTGCAAATATTGCAAATATATACCTGTAATCAACTGCACAAGTAGCAAGATGTGTGTGGAGGACAGTTATGACCGCAGGTGCTGTGTATCCAAGAATCGGATCATCAATAACATCCAGGAAGTCCACCAGCTGTAACAGAGATGGATTCAGGTAATGAAGAAAAATGACTCATTTTGACTGATTCCATTTAATTGAATTTTTTGGAAAAAGATGAAGCTTATTTTTCGTGTAACAACGCCACAGTCTAAGTTCTGACCTGCTCATGCCAGCTCTGGTCGGTCTGTGTCATGTAATGTCGCATCGTGGCACCTTGCAGTTGAAGGGCAACCAAGAACTCCTTATGCGAGACAAAAAACAGATTTAGTAGAAAAAATCTTGCAGCAGCCGCATTAATAAAGTTGCATTAAAAAGGAGGACATACCTTAATGTTCCTCTCCAGGTCCAGTGTGATTTTGATGGCTGTGGACAACATTTGCTTTTCCCCCTCCCTACCGCTCACGCTGCTTACTCCCAACTCTGTGGGGTAGATGGTGGGGTCCAAGTGCTTTGGTGGGGAGAAAGTAGGCATGTCCAGCCGCTGAGGAATGGGGCTGTCTTTCACCACAGCTGTGTCGGTCAGGGATGTGAAAAACAAATACGATAAGCCAGAATATAAATCAGGGTTTCTAAATGATAATAAATCTACTTAACAGGGCAGATTAAAAAGTAAAATCTGACATCTGTTTCAATAAAAGGTTTCCAAACAACAGCACAATGTGCACCTCGATGGTAGAGCTCCACTTGTTTGCTTTCCAAACAGAGGAAACTGAGATTGGGGTTGTTTTGATGCTGTGCCACGCTAAATATCTTCCCCCCTTCCAGGTCAAGCACAATCTCTCCATGGCTTTGGTCCTCCTGAGTAAATGTTGTGCAATGGAAGTGGTGAGGAAACAGGAATGTTATGATAAAAAGAAATGCTGGTGCAAAACTATTCGAAATGCTGAACAATTTCAGATACAGTTAACTTTAAAACACATATATATATTTTTTAAATTACTTGAAGTTTTTATCTCTTTTTGACAAAAACAGGACACAAAAAATGAGAAAAAAACGTGGTCAGACCCCCCCCGAATATTTAAAACATTAAGTTAAACAAACTAAACACTTAAAGCAAATTTTTAAAAAAAAGGTAGCCATATAAATATATATAGATAAATAAAGACAAAACCTCAAAAAACAATAAAACACTAACAAAAGTAAATTTTTATCTTGAAATTCAAGAAATGAGTTGCAGCTTTTTCCAAACAAAGCATTTCTAAAAATATCTTAAGCCACAGTTCGTCTTGCAGTTGATACTTAAGTTAAGGTTAATACTAAAATCCATATCGTAATATCTTTATTAACATGTGATTACGTAGTATATATAAATAAATGTGGTTGAAAACAGATACGAGAACATTTAGTATTAATTAATAAACAATATATGTTAACAACTTTAACTCTTAGACTTGAGAAACAATATTTAGTGTCAGAGTTTGTGACTACTCAGTCCAGAGGACCATTTACAAATTTTAACATATACAAGTTACTGTTAATTAAAATTTCACCATGTTTATTTTTGGTATAAATGCTGAATAGGAGGACAAAATTTTGTTGCTGAAGCATTCAAACACACTTTGAAAGAGAATAATTGTTTCATTTTCAGCTTCTGATGCAGTTAAACTCATCAGTACTTTTATTAAATTTATCATGCTCTTGGCTCACCTTTTTGTCAGTTCTGGCTTGGAGGCGACCTTTCCCGATAATCACAGTGAGGGAGAGGAGGCTGAGGTTGTGGTTGGGCCGAGGAGCTGACTGCTGCATCCCTCCAGACAAGTTGTTGGCGAAGTAGAACTGAGGCTCATCCTCCTCTGAATCAGAGTCTATAGGAAAAGGAAAAGTTCTGTTTCATTTAATTCATCTATGAGACCATTTAAATCCAAAAACAATACAAAACCCAGCATTAGACATTTTGGCCTGCTTCTTGGAATGCTGTGTTATAAATCCACATCATGATTGAGTTTTTTCCATCAGCGCAGTCAAACTCACCCAGCCGAAACGCTGACTTGCACAGCTGGAACTCATCATGGTGATGGCGGCTCTGGTCGGGGCTGTGGGCTGAGGGAGGAGGAGGGGGAGGCGGCTCCCACATCAAGAGATCGTTATTGATCCTTTTGGATGAAGGATGAGTGAGGGAAAAACTACAGTTATTTCATAATCAAGATTTAAGACCAATATTAAGACCAAAACAAGGTGCCAAAGCTGTGAGAGGAAGTGATCAATAAGAGTTAAAGAACATGAGCAAAAACCAAAAGTGAAAAGGCAGATGACGCAAACGTCGATACCACATGAACTTACAGTAAAGCTGAACTTAAAAGTTCATTAAGATTCTTTTTTTACTTTAAAAGATATTCTCAGCCATCGGTCAGTATGATTGATGCAAACTGGGAGGACAGAGGTGTTGAACTCTTTACGTACCTGTTGTAAATGCTCTGAAAGGCCTGTTTGCTGGGCAGGAGGATGTAGGCCAGCGGCATGCTGATGTCCACAGCACACTGGCACTGGGCGACACACTGTTCCTGAAACTGACGCATCTCCTCTGAGTCAGCTGGAATTACCATCTAAAATGAGGCAGGGAAACAGAGTTAAGTCTGGGATCCTGATTTTTTTTCTGCTCTCTCTTTTTCTGACTGTCAGAAGCACACCTCTTCAGTCTCAAACATGGTGCGGTTGGAAGAGAACGGAGAACTGGTTTTGTCGTTGAATTCACAGTGGCTTTCAAAGAAAGCAGCCCCCAGATCCCTCATGAGGCCAAGGTTCATCCCACTCAGACCTGCTGCTGGGTCCTGAGCCTCGCCTCCACGCACACGCACGGATATCCTGCTCACGGGAAAATCAAGACAAAGTTTGAAAGGTAACATTAGATTGTGACATGAGGAAACACATTTCTGAACAAGATGCAAATGAAACACTAAAATGTTAGCTATTATTATGCTGCAAATAAGTGGAACATTAGATCATGATTGCATTTTACTTTAGACTTAATCGCCATTTTTGAATGATTTTGTGTTTGATTTTGTGTTCATCTTATTGTAATTCT
>JBBBVT010000007.1:16909403-16922594 GCA_037177035.1 Craterocephalus eyresii
ATGTTTTTTAATTGCATTACAGGAAATAAAGAACTTTATCACAATATTCTAATTTTCTGAGACAGACCTGTATATCCTGGTGTGTGTTTTCAGTTAACTCTGTTTCCTTTACATTTTATTGTGTTTGATTGATCTCAAGATTTAATAACGGCCTAATTTGGGTTTTCTGCCGGCTGTGTGTAGTTGCTTTGGAAGTCCTGAATACACTGGGGGGTCCCACCTGTACGAGTCCAGGAGCAGTCGATTGGGTGGGACAGTGGCTGAAGGCTTTGCTGAGGTTCCCCAGGCGGCTGAGGATGTCCAAGTCTAGCTCGACGCTCACCTCTGCCAGCTCCACCCGCACTACACTTTCACGTCGCACCACCCGCTGTTTACCCTGCCAACACACACACATAAATACAAAAAATATTATTATTATTACGCTGTCATCAGCCATGAAGTTAAATCCTTCAGGATGATGTCAGATTACATTTTAACACAAGTCATGAATATTTTAGTTATACAAGACTTTCAATAATAAATCTTTTCAACAGATCTTTTTATATACCTCATCTTATGAATTTCTGGCTACCACAGCACAGGATCTCAGCATGCAACTATTTTTCTAAGGAATATGTTATAAAATGTCTGAAAAGGTGCAATGTGCAGCCAAAAGTATCCAGTGAACCTGACTGACATTTTAGATGTGAGCTGTTTTAAACTGGAGTAACACTGGGTCTCCAGTGAAGCAGAAAGCAGAATGAGTCTCATATTTAAAACTTCTTGTTGTAAATATGCAGATGCACAAAGGACTGAAAGCAGAATAAGCAGTCTCATGCAGAAATCTCTGTTTGATGCTTATCATTATCATACCACTCTGCTTTCTTTACACTTAATGTATGCAGCATTGTTGCTGACAAAACCTTGTTGGTTTTGTTAAGTGTTTATCAAAGTGAATTCACTCGACAGATTCATTCGACCACAATAATACTAACTTTTGTTTACAATAACATTCCTTTCCTTATGTTGCACAGCACATTTTGTACAATGAAATGCAAGAACACGCAGAACAAGTAAACAAAGGATAAGAAAGGCGTTGCTCTTATCTAGTCCAGCTCTGCTGTGTGTGTTCGTACCTTACGCCGGTGTTTTTCGGTGAGGCTGTAGTGTAATTGGGCACATGGTCTGGCTGCAGCTCCAGCTGTGAACAGACCAGCTTTCTGGAACTGAAGCAACTAGAAAGAAAGTTTCCTTATTGTATTGATGAAAAAACAAATGCAAAATACATTCAGACAACAAATGAAGCTTATGTTAGACGTGATATTCAGGTATGTCATGCTGGACCACATTGCACTCTGTTATGAATCTCACCCTAACCCTAACACGTGTTTTCCAATTAGCTAAGTTACAACACAGAGGGCAATTTAATGATTATTTACTGTGATCTATACTGACACATGAGAAAAGTAAGCTCTTTGCAAAATCAAAAAGTTTTTTTTTCCCAGAGACAAAAATCTTCAAAAGTTTTTTTTTTAAATATATATAAATACCTCACAATATTGAGGCTCTCCATCCTCCCAGAGGCACTCTAACATTTCCAGTCTGCTGAAGGAAATGTCAGAGGTCACAGCTCGACAGCGGTGCCTTCCACTGCGCATCTCACAAGCGACCTGCACCGCTGCACCCGTCAGTCTGTGGCAAAGACAAGTCAGGTCAGTTGCACAAACCTGTTGATGTCTTGAATAACAACCTGCTAGTTTGTGGAGTGAAGGGTGGTTGTGTAAGTATGCTGAAGAAATGTAAAAAACCACAGAGAGTAGAAACATGAAAAGGAAAGAGAATATACTGCCACGTTATTTAAATTATGCAAAATGATGCCGTTTTTCAGAAAACAGATGAAGGTTATCTGTCTTCCACTTTTTTTTAACACATTAACAGTTGTTGCAAAGAGAATCATGCAAGAAACTCATTTAGCAGGAATTCAAGTGCTTGAGTGTCGTCCACCTGAGATGGGAATGTGGGCAGGCCTTGGCAAAGCCACTTCTTAGGTGGTGGAAGTCTCTCTCGCTGAACATGTAGTCTTTAAAGAAGACCAGCTCCTGGAAGAACACCTGAGAAACCTGAGCCAGGGATGAGGCTCCATCAGGCTTGGGGGGTGGGTCCTCCTGCAGCAGGGTTAACGTGAGCCCACCAAGGCTGAGTCGCAACAAAGCGTCAGGCTTCAGCTGTTCCCCCTGGCCGCTGTGTGATTGTCCTGCAATGACAAGAGGATGAGGGCTCCTTGCTGAAGGATAGATACGGTCAAGGAAAACATGACGGAAAGGCTTATTTTGTTCTTACATAGAAAATTAGGGTGTAGTCATTCATTTTACTTTAATTTAGGGTCTAAACATTTAAAAAATACTTGTATTTACGATGTAGAAAGTTATTGGACCATCTCATTGTTTGGAAACTGAGACCTTTTCACTGAGTTTACATAAACCCATAATAAGCACCGCATATGTCTGGGTTTACCTCTGCTCCGTCTAGCTGGGGGGAGACTGGACAGGCAGCCTGCTACAGGATATCTCCTGGGACAGTTCACCAAGCCCTGGCAGGAATAAAGAACATAAAAGTCAGATTGCTTCACATCTCAAACACAAGAAAAGTTTGTAGTTGTGTTATTCAATGTAAATAAGGAAAGAACCGCACAAACAATTGTATTAAAGGTTTTATTAAAACCCTGTATGCGCTGTTAGCAAAAAAATGTCAAAGAAAATGTTAATCAACTTAAGAAAGGACAAATGAAAGCAAATGTGACATTACCACAATACTCTATCTAAAAACCATTTTATGAACATAAAAAGAGCAAAAGCTCTGCTTGTGCTATTCTCCTAAATGTTTCTGAGAAAACAAACGCACACACTACCTGTGCAGACAATGAGGAGGGCTGTGTGAGGCTGACGAAACTGTGTGTGGACGACTCCATTTCACTGTCGGACAGCTCGCTGCCAGAGCGGATGGACGTCACACTGCTGTTCATCCCAGCAGGGCCCATGGAGTAAAACATTTCTGCAGCAATGAACACACACATACCGTCAGGTTTAGGTCTCTGTGATGGCAGGAACAATAAGAACTCTAGCTTAATTTGTATACAGATACACTTAATGTTGCTTTAGGAAACAAAACAACATGAGTTATTTTTTCCAGATCTGTGCTTCTTAAAGAATCACTTCCATTAGCCATTTATCATTCTTCCTCAAATGACATAAATCAACTCCGTGTCTGCAACTTCACAGCCAGGTGATGACAGAATGTCCTGCACCTCAGGTGCGACAGAAATGCTAAACGTATTCTCATCATGGCAGCAGTAAAACTGATAGAACAAGTAAAATAAATTTTAAAACCAGACTTTCAAATTAATTTAATTGCAATTAAAATAAATAAAAAAATCTTGGTGTGACGTGGTTATAAGCTGCATCCCTTTAGGAAAAGGCTTGCCGAAGTTCAGATATATTTCAGGAGAAGACAGTATGACTTGATTTGACCCGAGTACCTCCATTCTCCATGGTGGTGACGTAGGGCTCCAGGTCAGCCTCACTCTCCCACTCGTTGTCTCTTGGACTGGATCCCAGCTGCTTACTGAGATCCTCCTCAATCATACGCAGGTCATCCGAGTCCAACGGACGACTGTGAACTCCACCACACTTTGTCTCCGGCTCTGAGGGAGAGAATAGAGGAAAATGGTTTATATGTGCGTAAAATAAAAACAGACCATGTGACAACACATTTTATATGCGTCTGTGACCTTACAATGTTGCCTTGGGCTGCAGAGAATCAGACTGAGAGCAAGTCAGAGACACTTTATGCCTTTCAGCTGATTTTTGTTGTCAATTTTCTGCTAAAACTTGTGGCTACCTTATTACTGTCTAATTTTGAGACCTACAGGAGAGGAAATTTGTGCTAGATGCAACTTCATGGTGTCATTTTTATGAGAGAGGTAAAGAAATTCACGTCCTCATGAGCACTAAGGAGGGGAAATTATTTGCCGCTGCTCCAGAAGCAGCAAAGACAACATGTAATAATTAATATTATTATCAAACTATGACAAAAAGCTAATAATCGTTTCATTGTTCATGTCATCATAAAAGATCAGACTATACCTGAACTGTCATTTTGTTATGTCAGCTGATCAAATAACTTATTTTAAATAAAAGAATCACTTGAACTTTTAAGGACATGAAATATTCGCCACAGCATATCAAAAGTAGCTCGTAATTTCCAAGAATCAGATAACAGATTCAAACTTCTCTTTAAAAATGTCAAGGCTGTTTAAACCTCTTCAGATCAAGCATTAAGCACAGAAAGCAGCTGTTTATTGTACCCATGTCGATGCAGAGTGCAGACAGCAGGTCTGTCAGATGGGTTATTTGATCTGGAGAAAGCAGCATGTGGACGCAGCCCACCTTCCCATCCAACTCCAACTAATGAGAAGAGAGGAGAGAAAAATAATGGACCAGTATGAGAGAATGGTAGTTTTTGATAAGGCCTCAGTTTACATGAGCGCCACACACACACACATACACACCTTTGGTCCGGGCAGCATGTCATTCTGTTTGATCTTGACTGTGGTTTCAATGAAACCAGAGCAGCTTCCTATGAGCAGAGGCTGAGATGGAGGACAAGCAGGGGCTGAAGTGGGCTTGTCATCCTCCTCCTCATCTTCTTCCTCTGCCTCTCCTTCACTAGCCATGGCTGAATTTACACATTCCTCTTCAGGAGGACCCTGAAATATAAAGATAAATAAATAATCCATCATTTCTTTTTGTGTAACTTTTTTTTTAACCCTTTTTCATTTTAAATTGTGGACCACATATTGGTTCCAGTCTGGTAAAGTGACAGTATTCAGTCCATTTGACATATTTTAATCCAACATCCCTTTCCATAGTGGCGTCGCTATTTGAGAAATCCACAGTAAATGTTTACATGAGACTACATAGGCTGTGGTTTATTGCCTCAGGTCACAGTTTTCTTCCTAAACAATGTTGTTTGGTTACACTGCAGTGCCCGGACACCTAAAAAATATTGAACCTTCAGCAAAGTTTTCAGGAAGACTTCTTAGAAAAACATCACAGTACTAGGGCTGGGATGATACAGTTTCCTCCTGATTCGATTCCTTTACGAATTTTTGGGTTCGGATTCGATTTAAATTGCGATTGTCATGTGATTCTTCGATCTTGCAGATTTTGTGGAGAAAAACAAAACAGAAAAAATAAATCTTTTTGCTAGTTGTTTTTCCTATTCATTTCAATTACGGACCAACATTCTGCTACTGAAATGCCTGACGAGTAAAAAACGTAAATACAAAACATTTTTTAGAATTTGCATTTATTTGAAAAAAGAAAGATAAAATTCTGAAATCCAAAATCCCGATATTCGATTTTTTGATTCAATTTTCCCACCCTTACACAGCACCCACCTGAACTATGCCAGTGCTGTCGTAGAACAGCTGAACGGCGCTCAGCTGGAGGATCTTGTGCAGAAAGGCAGGCGGTTGGTGGATGTCGACAGGCACAGCAGTCTGGCTGGTTGGATCTCTCACCGCTTCATCAAAATACTCCAGCCTACAACAGTACACACACATCTGTATCATTTACTGTAATGTTTCTCTGTCAGGACAGAGAAAAGAAAGAATAGATTTAAAGATGTGGGGACAAAAAAACCTGCCGTTCCTCCGGAGAAACAGGAGTAGCTGGACCAGCGTTATTAACGCAACATATTTTAAACACCGAAAACTGTTTTTGTTATATAAATGTAAATCTGATCTGTATAGTTACAGAGATTGTTCACTGTTTACCAAGTCAGCGTACAAAGTTTGTAGCTGAACATCAACTCAATAGGAGAGATGATCAAAATAAAAAAACAGCAAACAAACAAAAAAACGGTGTGTTGAAGGGCCTTCAGGTCGCAGACCAGAGCAATCAACCTGAGCGGTTTTGTCAATTAACCAGGAAAGTGATGAAGGTTCAACAGTGTAACAGTGAAATGTCACAAACCCACAGAGCATGTGGGACATAAGGGTGCAGGTTCGGTTTAAGAAGGATGTGTTTATAAAAGATACTGCACAGGATTTGTACTTCACTTCAAAGAGAGCAGGGATTTGCTCTTGTGTGTTACTTTACAGGGCAATTGTAATTCTGAAAATAACACAGCTATAACACATGATTTAACCTTTATTTAACAAACTGTCCGCAGTTTGCAAATGTATTAACCCCAACAGGGCAGTCTGAATGTAACCTGGGATATAAATAAAGGCTGGGAAGCTCTCTTTATTGATGGACAAGCTTTTTGTTTTGGATGGGACACAATAACTGCTTGCTACTATTAATTCAATATTTGGTGGGGTTGTTTCGGATGGAATGATGGGAGGAAAATATCAAGAGAAATTAGTGAAAAACCAACCTGACGAATAAGAAATGAATGTATTTATTTATCATGATAAACTTTAAAATGACTGCACATCTGTAGCACTGCAGTCCTCAGCATTTAGTATTTAGAAGAAACAATGGTTAAAAGATATCTGCATACCTGCTTAGATTGCTTCAATTTGACGAGTTAGTACCAAAGTAAACTTTTTTCATTTTATTGACAACAATAATCATGGAACAACACAGGCATTTCTCATGAAAATCGGGTTGCAGACAGCTGAAATCCAGCCAGCAGTTTTTACAGTTTTTATCAGTCTCTGATAAAAACCAACTCTGCCGAGGAGAATAAACTTGTCAATACAGGCCCAGTTAGAAATGAGCTTCCCCCTGAGGCTTCCTAGCAGTAGAGGTCCATGACAGAGTAAGAGCCGCTTCCACTTAAATGCTGATAAGCAAAAAAAGATTAAATCCAATTCTTTGCTTTCTTTTTACTTCTCTGACAGTTGCACAAGTGCTGATGCGAATATGACTGGTTATAGAAACACAAACTGCTCCATTTGTTTACAGAACATGCTTCAATTATCCCATTAACTACTTGCTGGAACAGCAAAAACAGCCATTTTTTCTTTACCATTGCAGAGGCAAAATGTAGATAAATTAATACTATAAACATCTGTCAAGTCTTTTTACATGTAGAACTGTAAATGTATGCAAATACAAAAGAAATCACATCTGAGTTTATGAACTCCCAACACTATATTAACACCCACAGTATGAGTTAAAATTCCAACCAGCTTCCATGTAAAATGCTCTGTAAAGATAATATATAAAGCATTCATTTAGATCAGAGGAAGAGGCTTTTTGGTCCCTCTGTTATATCAAAACATCAAACTTTATGCCATTTTAACACATGTTTATGACATTTTAAGACACAACAAGTGCAGCTTTGTTTGCATCAATTTCTATATGCATTTCATTTTCTTTCTTAATTTAGATAATTCATTTTAAGAGAAACGCATTAAAAAACAACTAATGCAGGAATATCTGAAAATATATGATGATCACATGAACCAAAGTTACTTTTAAGGTTGCTTTATAATAACAATACTTGTAAAGATACGAAATGTGGATCTTTTGTTGAAAACAGTTTTGTTTTTCTAACAAAAAGCCGCTACCTACCGTTTGATGTGCACCTCTAAGGCAACGCTTGTTTCCAGGTCCAGGGGCTGGTGCTCAATGCGGACAATAGTGTCTAGAAATGTGACTTTGATGCGACGAAGGACTGAAAACAGATGAAATGAAAGAAGAGCAAAGCCCCATTACAACTTATTTTCCTGAATACATTCAGCTGGGGTACAGTATCATTATATTTTCCATTCACCAAAGTTCTCTTGGAACAGAACGAGTACCATATATAACGTGAGTCTGGTGTGGATACTGAAATTCTGATCACAAATTGCAAATAATATATGAAAGTGAGAGCTTTGTTTGTGATCAGCACATGCCACTCATAAAGAAATGAGCCAGAGTCAAAGCTGAACAAGGGATGAGCTGTGAGCTCAGAGCAGGCTGAACATTACACTGAAACAGGAAATACACGCTTGAATTTTACTGTTGTCTGGTCGTCTGTTTGAGTTGACCTGAGGCTGAATGTCCTCGTTTTCTGGACTTTGAATTATTAGAGGTTGCCCTTACTACTGTGTTGACACTCTCACTTGTCTACAAAGTGTGGACATCTGAAGCTTTGCTCACCCGTCTCAATAGTCTGTGCAAACATCTCAAGCCCCTCAAGCGGGGCAGGTGGCTCCTCTGATGCCTCTGGGGGGTCTTTCAGGCACTCCTGAGCCAGCTGCATGCTGGATGTCATGCTGGATGCCCAAACCTGGGAGTCCCAACCCCCACCTGAGGGCAAACAAAACCACAAAGGATTCACTGACTTCTGTACTTCAGAGATTTGATGACAGGCCTGCGACAGCTTCACACTCTTTGACCTCTGAGCTTTGACAGATGCCGTCTAAATAATGCATAAAGGACAATTAATACATCCGATGGAAACTAATTCCTTATAAGGTTAAACAAACCAAAACAAAAAAACATGAACATTGCCACTTTTGGTAAACCACTGAAGAGCTCAGAAGATTCACTGATTATCATAATTCAATTACAAAAGGTTTATGTTTTTAAAACAAAATGATAAAGTTTACTAAAACAGGAAGATATACAATAGATTTATCAAACAAACTGAGATTAGACCATGACAATGCTACAAATGAAACATGAAAGATGTAAAAAGGTTGTACATTTAGTATATACACTCTCTTATTGACTGTGAGTGATTATTTTCCTAGATTCTTATATTTTTTATATTTTATACTTGTGATTTTCTTCACATTTTTATCTTATTTTTATTCTTACTATGACAGCATGATAAGCTAGAGAGAGAGAGAGAGAGAGAGAGAGAAAAAAATTGTATTTTGGGTCTTCTGTATGTTCAACACATAAATGGAATTGGCAACAAAAAAAAATTAGTCATAAATCTTGAAAAGACAAAACAAGCAAAGAAACAGTCAGTCTGAACTTTAAGATGCAAGAATTGCCCAGGACAGTGTGTCCCTACTACACTCCCTGCTCTTCTGTCACATAATCAATAAACAGAAGTGACCTAGTGCCATTGGAATTGATGCAGATCTATGTTTTAAAGATAATACCGTACGTTTAGGATCACAAGCAATTAAGACTTTTCTGGTCCCAAAGAATGCTGTCTCTGCACAGCGTTGATATTTCAGATTTCATTTTGATGAATGATGAGCCCTTGCATTTACCTTTTAGAGGCCTCTGTTTATAGCAAATGTAGTGTAATGACTGAAACCTACTGTAAAATTGACCACTCTTAATACTGTTGTTTCTCTGAAGGAGTTGTTTGTAACTGAAGCTTAAGGAACGCCTTTTCAATTTGCATTGGGGACTTATTTGACTGCATGTTACTGTTTCACATCAACAGTTTCTAACTGGAAATACATGGTTATGGGTTGGTTTTACTTAAAAAACTGATGAGAAAAACCATGAAGGCACACCCCTTTATAAATTAGTTTTGAAGCTGTCAAATTAATTTCCTGAACAGAAGGAAGTGGCACTAAACCTAAACACATGGACTTTAAAACCTCAAAATGAAACTGAAAGTGTGGATTTAAAGCCAAAACTCATTATAAACGTCTCATTTGTAATGATTTTACACAGCCATTCATAACCCAGTGTGTCTGACTGATGCAGGTATGGAGACTCCAGAGGAACCCCATGGATCAACTAAAAAAAGAGGTTTTGAAATTAACTTACTGGTTCGGTACTTGGGGCGGCATGTTATCTGAAGACCTGAAACCTCTAGGGTGCAGTGATCTGTTAGAAGAGCTTGCCAAGGGATTGTCACCTTTATGCTGCGGACAAATCCATCCACTATCTCCAGAGGAGCTCCAAGAGACTCCAAAAGCTCATTGACCGCCTGTAAAGGTCAAGTAAAGAGGAAGTTGTGAGGTGTTTATAACAAATAACAAGAGAAATAGATTAGAGTAACTGGTTGTACAGGGTGTAAACGTGCTAAGCAAAGAAAGAGCTCGTTGCAGATGTGAAAAGTACATCATGGATAGCAGAGACACAACTAATTTAGCCAAGAAATGATATCATCTTCTTCTTGAGTCTGTTTCCTCGAAGAAATCCTAGCCACGCTGAAGTTATGACGTTGGAGATTGTTGTTGAACTCGAGTGCAGTTGCGAAACAGTCAAGGCTGCACAAGTCCCACAATAACACAACATGAGGGCAACTATGGTGCAAAGTTGACAGCTCCTTTTTCCTTCTCCTTCCAAAAACTTACCCACACATCGAGGTTGATTTCTTTGATGACACCGCTGCCGTTGTACAAATCCAAGCCCAGCTGGTCCAGGCTCAGACGTTCCTGCAAAAAGTGACCGAGGTAATGCTGTAAGAGGTACCGACAGGCCCGCTTCTTAATTGAGCCCGACCAGGGGAAAAGCCAGCGAGACATAGGGCCAGAGAGAGCGGGGAGAGGGAGCGACGAGGTGGCGGAGGAGAACGAGTGCGAATACAGTCCTCTGGCAACTGCATAACAGACGGAAACAAAGTGTGCAAAAATAAGGAATGAGCCGCAGCTAGCTACAAGGGGCTAAGGAAGGGGTAAACCGTAACTCTACTTCTCCCCTAGGCTCGCCACAAAAACTAGAAAATCCTTTGTGTCAGGACTGATGAGACTCCTACGCTACGTGACGAGGCGCTACTCCAAACCACGGACGCTGTCCCGGGTCATATTTTCGGTTCGTTGTGTCGAATTGGAGCGACAAGTCCTGTCGGTGCGTATCTCTTGTTTCAGGGTTGTTTATTGTTATCATACGCAAACTGATGGTATGGTGAGCGTACGTGCGTAACGCGTCACAGTGACGAAAACGAACAGGGTCTTGTGTGAATTTCAGATAGCCTCATGTCTTTCATCCCCAGTTTTACACAAAATAATTTTTCTCCATTCCTCTTTAATTAGCCTGTTTTATTTACTCATGTTTCATACCATCTGTATTATTACAGTATAATAACCATTCCTCTTCACGTGTTTTTTTCCTTAATTTTGGTATGCACTTTGAATGGTCTTGTACTAAAAAAATGAAATTAAATTAAAAAAAGTCTTGTATGCGTCTACAATGTTGCTTTTAAAACAAAAACAAAAAACAACCAAGGCGCCACAAATTTAAGGTCAGTTGTTTGCATAAGCATCACTCACCGTTTTAAAAAACAGTGGACTTATTTGAATACTTTCTTGATAACACAAACGCTCAAATGTGGTACAGAGCTTCTTTATCATGTATGTATTCTTGTACCTGCTCACTGACAAATAAAATATATACAGTGGAAATAATTTCACATCCATATGGCCAATTACGCATTTTTCATTATACATGCGTCATTTGTGTGTATTTCGTACTCCCATCATTGCCCATGAGGAACCATCATGTTCAATTTCCCATAATTTTTTTAACATTACAGAATATACTGTATAGTCAAAAGGTCTCCTTAAGTTCATTTTTAAAGAGTAAATGTATGACCAGTCCCCGTTTCAAACTCAATCAAATTGAATCCATTGTGTCAAAATATATTTTATTGTTTAAGTACAAGAACAAGTCAAGATAAACACATTGAAATCATTCATGTCTTTAGTCCTAATAAAGTGTATTCTAGCCTCTATACAAATGACCATGAAGTAAGGTTACCAACACCACCAAAACAGCCTCATCAGTCCTTGGCTCGAACAGTTTGGTGTTAAAACATTGGTTAACGCAAGTAAACTTGATCTACAATATTCTGAATAGAACAAAAGGCATTAAAATAAAATAGAAGCCATAAATAAAATAACTGCAGGCTTTATTTCACATATGTCCGGTTCAGTTCTTCATTTTATGAAAGCCACATCTGGGATCTTGCCCTCTGACTGTAGAGAGAAAACAGACATTTCAGGGGCTTGGCGTAATCATTCAAGGAAGATGGAGAGAACTGCTGTAACTTATTTTACCTTCAACTGTGTGAAAATCTGCGCTGCTCTGTTGAAATCCCACTCATTGTCTTGCAGACATCTGTAACAAAGGTGCTTTTAATATTTTTTGATTTCCTTTTTTTTTTTTTTTTTTTAAATCACAAATTGCCAATATACAACTGCAGGACATTACCAAAACATCCATGCTCAAAATGACAAAAAGCAAAACAAAAAAAGACCTACTTTTGTGACCATTCCAGGTTCATGCCTGACTTCAGTGAAAAGGCTGTCAGCATTTCTTGCTGCGGTGCGGTGAGGGTTGGCACGGGGCTGGAAGATGGAGTTGGTGCTGGAGCCACAAAGGCACGACGGATCTCTTCTGTGGTCGCCATTCGGATGAAAAGCTGGTCGTTGACGATGCACAAACTGTATAAACAGAAACACAGACAGTCGTTGAGGATGGAATTTTTCTGTCATCGCAGGAGACTTTACTCTTATTCACTTCACTTGTTATTAACACTTTTCAGTATTCACATCTTTCTGGCACAATCCGGCGTACCGTGTCAGTAAATGAACTCCGTCCATTGAGAACTCACTAAACTTACCCAGAATTTCCTGCTGGGACTGTGATGAAAACTCGAGAGAAGGCCATTGTGGATTCTCTGGACTTTCCATCAACGACAACTGAAAATAAATTGGACACAATGTAAACTGTACTATAACTTTGAAATATATTAATATGATTTTCTTTGTTTAAATTCAGACGATCACTGTACAACTCACCTTCTTTAAAGACTCCGCTCACCGTGAATGATAGTAGTGTGTTCTGTAAAACGACCCAAAAACGAAGTACACAATTACAACAAAAGAATGAAGCACAGTCATATGGTGTAAGATGGCTGTCAATTAGAATTTGTGTGCACAAAACGACAACCGTGCATTATCATGTAAAGTTGTGCATAAACAAAAAATTGTAAATTCACATCTTTGTAAAATCACACATAAAATGTTCTGTGTATTTTTTCTGACAATACAATTTAAAAAGTTACAACTTCAAAAATTACAAATACGAATTCTCATTTATGAATAGGTTTATTCCTTATGAATTTACGACTATCAAACAACATCATGGGGTCACAGACATTATCAATAGAACGAAGAAAGATCGATTCATCAAACTGCGCATGCGTCCATTCTGTCTAACGTCTGTTTAGCTGGAGGCGCCAAAATGGAAGAAGGCGGATTCAGCTCCAGCACTGAACGAAATCAGGTAACTA
>JBBBVT010000007.1:16948793-16960169 GCA_037177035.1 Craterocephalus eyresii
GTGTGTGTGTGTGTGTGGCCGTGCACGCCCATGAGTCTCTGTTTGTGATCTCCTTGTTTTCCAGTTGCTGCCTACCTCTACTGAGCTGTGAACAATCATAAAGCCAGATTATTCAATTTAGACACAGACTGATTAAATGTGAAGCTCTGCAGCTAAAGGCTGTTTTTGCAGGAAAGGGTCTCACCTTGTCTGATTTCTCCTCCCTTCTCAACAGCTGCCTTGTGTAGCTTAGGATGAAAAGGAAGCTGAGGAAGATGAAGTTACTTGACACACCCACAAAGGCTGATATGATGGGGTACTGGAACAGCAAGTATCTGATGGGAGGAAACAGAAAATTGAAAGAAAAAGCTACATTGATTTGCCTCAAAATTTTGTTTCAATGAAGTTTTTTTTTCTTTAAAAAAAAAAAAGATGTATCAGGTGAAGTCTACATCTCCCCAAAACTCCCAAAGACGTAAAGGCAACCAAGCTGGAAACATTTCCAGGGTATTTAGGCCAGATCGCAACTCTGGCTCAGATGAAGATGTAATCCCTAAAAATAAGATGCTCTTCCCCTCTTTACAGAGCCTAACAACTTTAACACTCAGTTGAACAATCTTCATCCTCTCAGTTTCCACAATAACCCTCGGCTGGAGCTAAACTCCATCCACATTTGAGGAGCAAGAGATGAAAAGCTGAGAAAATAAGTTTGTGATGATGACAAGAAAAGCAAGAAAAGCAAATCCACTTCATTCCGGATAGACCACCCACCCCCTCCCACCCCCCTAATTTCAAATTCAAACTCTTTTAGTTTCAGCCATTGTATTAGATTTCTGGGACATTAAAGTTTCAACGTTTTTATTGAGTGTGTGGATTGTGCTATCACTTTTAATTATTTGGTAAGAATATTTGTTTTTAAGAATGTTGTATTCAATGAAATGTTTCTTGTGCAATTTTTATGTAGGCCTTTAGCGCCTTAAAAGGGGCCCTTCTGCACAGGCTTGTAAAAGTTTGCACTATTCATCCTTTCAATGAAGAACACATCCACGCTGGCTTGTATCGTTTGCATCATTAGAATAGTTTTACAACATTTTGTTGTTATTTTTCTGTCTTATCAGAGCACTTTGATTTTTCAACATGTTCATATTGAGTTACTTCATGCGGAGGCTTCATGTTGATGCTTCTAAGGCCTGTAGTCTGTGCCCTGAGGGTCTGCTTTGTGATCCACTGACAAATGAAAGCAACACATGACATTAACTGTAAACTTTTGAACAATAAGGAGTCAGCAGAGACGTTTAACTCTGATGAGGAATAAAAAACAAACAAAATAACCAAAATGAGCATTTTGAGAGTCTCACCGCAAGCCGGTGAAATGCGCGTGGATGTACAGATTGGATGAGTAGATCTGGACCTTGCTGGAACTGATCTCAATAAAAGCTGTGACTGAAGGGGCGTACTGTACAGAGACAGAAAAGGATGTTGGTTTGAATTTTTCCATCTTTAAACAAAGTGTGTTTTCCATCGCAGAGCCTGAATGAAGCCTCTTGTCTCTGGATAGTTATCTCACCCTACTCCTTAACCTTGGGATTCAGTTTTTTTCCCACAACTTACAGGATCGTCTATGTACTCTGAGAAGAGCTCCACCTCCAGCATTTGCTTCTGCTCGGCTGCTCCAATCAGGAAGAACGGGAGGAAGAGCAGCGTTCCCAGAGTCTTCAGCAGGTCTGAGCGGTACCGCAGCATGCCCTAAACAGAACAGGACAACAAAACAAGATAGGAAGGTGTGGTGGATGTCATGTTTGTTTTTTACTGAGCATTTACAAAGGTGATCTCAGTGGTCTTTTTTCTTTAATACTTTACACATAACACCACAAGTATTTTCTGAGGCTGGAATGTGTGACAATTTATGTTACTGAAACTCATCCAAAAAAAATCCAATTCTGTTTCTTTTTAAACAGTATGAACTAAAACTATGAGAGTCATTGAGCGGCTGAATTCCTAAATAAGGCACATGCCGAGGCCCGTGGTTTCTGTCTTAGGTTATTTTAAATTTGTCTTGGTTTATGATTCTTTGCTGTTTCCTCCATCCTCTTTATCATGTTTTTATTTTCCTCTTTTTTTAAAGGGATACAGTGTAACTTGTGGCCACTAGAGGTCTTAAACCTGTGATGTCCCCCAAAATTAAATACCCTTTTTCTTCCTGGCCTCCTCAGACACGGTTTTCTCTTTCTTACAATCAGCAATTTCAAACTTTCCATCTCAGAGGAGGGAAATTAATAGCACAAAGTAGTGCCCTCTGTCTTTATAGAGGGGTAGCTGTAAAGCAAAGAGCTTCAAGTCACATGATCCCATGAGAAACGGATCCGCTCCTACAAAGTTTTTATTTGACCTTCTTCCTTTTCTCCTACACTGCTTGAAAAACACTAATTCACCCCAGAATCTCTGACTTTGCATTTATAGCAGAAATCTTGTCAGCCTTTTATGAACCTTTTATATGTTGTCATCCAGGCTCCAAAATAAGTGTTTATCATATCACTCTCACATCCGTTTGCTGACAAAAACCAGGACTGATTCGGTTTTCCAGCGTTTGATTATATCAGATACACCGTTTCGGATCAGCCTGCATGTGCGTAAGTCCTCTTGTCTTCTAAGTCACCTGAACACTGAGATCACCTTCTGCTGCGGTGGAGCTCTGTGCAAGCATAAGCGGCTCTAATCTGGCTTTCAGCAGGCGGTGTAATTAAAATGTTATCATGCGTCAGCACTGTACTCACGAAGCGGGAGCTGGAGGCCTTCAGCAGTTGTCTTGCCTGAGAAACAGGCGGCAGTGTGAATCATGGTAAATTTAGGCAATATGATTGAAAATATATATGTGTGGCCTTGCAGGAAAGTGCAGCTTACGGAGCGGGCAGAGGCTGCAACTTGTCCACGCTGTGAATAACAGGTGGTCTTGATCATAAACATCCCCAAGTCATGGTTTGTCGGAGAATCGGGCATTTCCAGCTGCAAAGAGAGCCGATAGACCTGGCCGAATGTCAGTACCTGTAGATAGAGGAATTAATTGTTTGTATACAGACACAGTAATGTGGTAGACAGCTGCTCACATGTGTACATACATGTTTTTTGTCTCTCATCAGAGAGACATTGGCCACAGGATAAGAACACGGGAAAGAAGAAGGAGATTCACAATCTGCTCTGTAGAAAAAACAAAAAGAAAAGAACCTGATAGACAGAGTCAAATCAAAAAATGATGCAATTATAACACAGTGTCTACATCAGGAATCCTTAATCCTGGCCCTCAAGATCCTTTGGTTTTAGAGGATTTACTGCGGCAACACACCTGACTCACATCAATGAATCAGGTGTTGCAAAAGTGCAACTTCTAAAACCTGCAGGACACCAGACCTCGAGGACCAGGATTGAGGATTCTTGGTCTTCATTGTTCAATTTGAAGCGACACAGAATGAGATGTACACACCTGTAGTAATAGTAGACAGGTGTAGAAAAAGCTGCCCTGGGCATGTAAGAGTAGTAGAAGCTCCCATATAAAAAAGCAGCGATCCAGAGGAGCAGAAGAATGATAGAAAAGACGGTGAAGCTCTGCGCTAGTCTCAGACGGACCCGTAAAATCAGCGTGGCGGCAGCATCCTGGAGCTTAACCAGGGTCTGGCCAATGATGACGGTGGGTTCGCCAAAATCCTCTGAAGGAGGATCCATAAATTCTAAAAATAGAGCAAAAAATAAGGCAGCAAGACATTTGGAAAAACAAATAAAAAAGGATGATGTTGCTAGAAGGAACATACTGATCAAGTTAACGGTTGTTCCACCATTTGTCAGGCAGTTTTAGTAGAGATTTTCTTGGAAAGAAAAGCAGAAGCGTTGCAAACAGACCCCAAACTCAGTGTGGCAGATGACGTTATTATTAAGGACAAAAGCTTCTACACTTCAAGTTTGGGGATCTGTAAAACCACTGAGTCCAATCAAAGTCACAAGCAGAGGCCTTTCATATCAGATGACTGCAAACTGTGTCAGCAGTCAGCAGCAAGGCTATAGTGCATGTGTCCAAAAACAAAAAAGAAATATGTTTTTACACAAAGATCTGCTGTGTTGTAATGTTGGCGTCTTAACCGTATTCATCGCTGTAAAACCAAGATACTTGTCATTTTATTTGTCATCATCCCATGAAGAGATACACTGATGAACACTAAAATATTTCAACTCAAACCCAGAAGAGAGAAGTTTAACATCTTACTAGTATTTCTTAGTACATTGGCTTTAAATGTCTTTAGTCTTGCTTTCAAAACTCACCTCTGGTTTCTGTTGGCCAGTTATGAAATGTTGGGAAATCTCTCCCTGAGGTCTCTTAGTGCAGCCTGGTCTTGGTGAAATGTGAACAGAAGCCCTCACAAACATCTTATCATTGCTGTCTCAGTGCCTGCCATTGGACAGGGTTTAGCCCATCCCACATGAAGACAGATGCTTTTTCCAACTGGTACTGAGTTCTTGAACATGACGATGATAGCAAATAAGAAGCATGAGAGCTGCAGTAAAACCCCGGACTCCAGCAGAGTAGCACCCACTGTCTTAGAAAGGCAAGGTCAGACAAGTTAGTTAGGCCTTCCTGGTTATTCCATTTTGGTAAAAAGGTGAAAGAAACAGGAAACATTCTGTAAAGTGGATATATCTGTTTACTTATATTTGCTGAGTCAGCTAACGTAGCTGGCATTAACTCCCAGCTAAAGTTCTAAATGCTTAACACAGGTTAGATTCAGTGAAATAGAACTATAGAGTAGGACTTTAATAACATCAAGAGTTAAGGATGTAAGCAAATAACAAGGATTTTCCCTTTACTTGTGCCACCAATGGGAAAATTTGCCTTATTTTAGCAGGACAGCGATAGACTAGAGACAGAACTGTGATCCTTAAAAAGTCGGAATCATACAAAAATAGCTTATTTTATGCCGTGGTCAGTGAAAACTGTAATGGCAACTGGTGTGCGTTATTTACGCACATGTTATATAACTCTGCTAAGGTCATGTTCAGGTTGTTCATGTTCCTATACCAAAGCGCATTTAGCAAGTTTTATGTAAAGGAATAATTATGAAATGTTAACCATGTGGGACCATGGTAAAAGTGGATTAAACAACTTGGATTCGTGCGTCATACAGTTTTAATGCAACACGCCGTGGTGTTCTAGTCTTAGCATTGTACATTAAAACCTCATAATGTACATGTCCACGTGTTTAATCCTCACATAAAACAGAACAAAATGGTAAAAGATGCAAAGCAATTTTGTGTAGTTGTCTAATTGCATGTAGTTCTAAACAGATTTTGCACAATTACAGTATCAATGGAAGTGTTTGGTTTGGGGGTGACAATGGTTGTAAAGTCTGAAAGCTGCTGTAAAATAAGACCTGAAATAACACTCCTGCATGCAATTAGGATGTAGCAACATGCCACTGAAGAAGCTTTCTGTATAGCTGTCAGTGTCGTGCAAGGGGTGAACGATATTTCCTAAATGATGATAGCTTGGCTAGAACCCTCCTGTCTCCCACCACCAGCATTAGATCAATGGGACAGCTCATTCCCAGTATAGAGCTGACCCTCCTGGTTTCTTTTTCTATTAGCAGTTGAGATGCTGCTCCCCTGGCATACCACTCCATGGGGGGTGTAAGCTGTGTAACTAAACTATCATATTTTCTGGCCTGCAAAAGTTTGGGCCCGCCTTGTAATTTTTTCTATTTCTATAGTGAGATCAAGTTAACATACAGTCATAAAGTTTTTACTTTTGTCTTTTATGGTTTACGAAGAAGCAAAAAGGAAAAGATCCCCAAGCAAATGTATGGCTACGCCACATGGTCCGTGATTAGCAACACTGCCTTTGCAAGTATCACAGCTTGTTAAGGATTTTTGTGTCCAGAATAGAGTCTTTCATTTATTATTGGGGGAATTTTAATCTATTTTCCCAGGAAGAAGCCTCTAACTAAAGCCAAACTTTCTGCTTGTGACTTGTCATGTAGATGGTTGTGAACTTTGTGGTGTACTGTAGAAACAGTATTCTTTTTAAAAATTATTATTTAGATGTTTGATTTCACAATGTACATAGATTTAATTCAATTCATCCTTCCCTCTAACTTATAATGGTGGCCCATGCCTGGCTGCCTGCCACACAAGTCCAAAGCAATAGCACTCTAAAAAGTGCTGTCATGGCCTTATGTAAGAAAAGTATTTGGAAGAGAAGTTAATGTGTTTATTTCAGTCTCTTCTTTAAATAAATTAAGTTTTGTTGCTAAAAAAAACAAACAAAAAAAAAAACAGAATAGTTCACCACTTCAGATTCCTGCTAAATCCTCACAAAGGTTTTTCATTGTCGAAAAAGGGTTTGATTGCCCTAATACTGATCTTGATACTTTTAAGATATATATTTTTTTGTTTTTAATTGCTAAAATGTTTACAAATACTCCGCTGTTACTTACTTAATGAACATATTAATATCAACAGAATCTGACGCTAAGTCTTGTTAAACTTTGCGTTTCATACAAAACACTTTGTTTATCTTACAGATAAGAGCAGGCAGAGCAGCTTTAACAATCTTTCTCCACTAGTGGGAGGCATCACGCGGCCAACCTGAGAAACCCCGCCAAAACTCCCTTCAACGTAGAAGAAGAAGTGATTGTCCAATCAGACGCCCTGCTTGCTCCAAACCGGAAACTATCCGGTTTCGTGTTTCCTTAGCGGGTTGGAAAACAACTGCAAGGTAAAGTTAGTGTAGAATTTCCCTGGAAATTATTTTAGTCGTGTAACAAATGTTTAAACAGCGCTAAATACAAATAGACTGATGACAAACCATGCAGGACCTCATGCCGATATTTTCACTAAATACGCTGCTGAAACGGTGAATTGCGTTATAACACAGCAACTATAAAACAACTTATGTTAATGTAAAATGATTTACAGGTGTATTATTTCTGTAGATGATAAAAAATAACGCGAATAAGCTCTATATAGGCTGATATGCAACAGGTGACTGAAAAGGACGTTTAGTTTCTGCTTGGCACAGACATCTGGGTTTTTAGTCATATTTAACTTTTTGCCATCTCCAAGCTACTGGATTGTAGACTGTATGTTCAGAGAAAATTATGTGGGTATTTCTGCAGGTAAACATAATTGCAAGTGGAGAACAAAGATTACTGGGATTATTTTACATGATCAAAGTAATTTTTGGGTTCATGGAGTACAAGGAGTAATTTTTCTCTGTGACCTCCCTTTCTCCAGGCAGCAGGATGTCCTGCAACACCAGTGTTACTCATCTTCGTGTGTCTTCAGTGGGGCAGGCAAAGCGAGCCTCTGTCCACCTTATGCCGTGTGAGATTGAACACAATGGGCCGGCCCAGGTCTCACAATACTTCACTGCTACAACAAAGAATCACAAACAAGGTACTCTGAATAAAGCTTGATTACTTCAGTATCTAAGTCCTCTCTGCTAGATGGACTAGAGCCAATATTTACTGATCCAGGGACAAGGACTTTAGTCATTTACCTCCTCCTTCATCTTTGCATAAACTTTTACTGTATGATTTAAGTTATGTTTTACGATGAATGGTTTGGGACGCATATTGGTCAGTAACCCTTGACTAACTTACAGTAAGTGGGTCCAGCAACACTGCATCCATAATAAATATTTGATTTGCAGAGAAGACGGTGTCATTCAGAGGACGTGGATTGATAGGCCAGGAGATCAGCTGTCCACAAGGTTACACAGGCCTGGTGCTGAAAGAGACCAACAAGCCCGGTTCTGATCAAGAGGTAAACACAGCTGAACTAAATATCATGACACAAAAAAAACGACCAAAGCTTTGGGTTTTTGAAAGCACTTGCTACGTTTACATGGGTAAATATTTCATCTATCTATCTGAATTGAATTGGTTAAGAGCGCTCTATGTAAACGTAGCTACTGACTCGAAGAGGCATAACATGAGATCTGCATGTTATTTTACATGTTCTCAGTAAAATTATTGTTACTGTTTCTTTCTTGCTAATTAGTATGCATGTGTCTGTAGGACAGGACGGTGAAGGTATCCTCTACGTTTGACAAGCTGACCTACTGGAACCTGGACACTCATCCGAATTCAGATGATACAGTGGTGATGGCAATGGATTGGCCTGAGTTGGCCGAGGCGGTGAGATATTTTTATCGGTGAATTAAAAAGAGTGCTTGAAATCAAAGACAAGTTTAACTTGCTGCTTGTAGTAATTCAGATATATAATGGCACTTTGAGCTAGATGTTGTTTTATGGCAGCAAAAAAAAAAAAAAAGTAGTAGTTGAAGAGTTTGTTTTTGTTTGTTTTCAACACACAATACCCACATTTTCAGCTTCATCTGTACTTTATTTGCAGGTGTGAAACCTTTCCTGGTCCATGGTGTTGACTTAGTGAAACCTGTTTTTAGAGTCGATATTTGTCAGACCTCACAATGTGTTGTTTTTGTTTTATTTTTAACATTTCTGTTAAACGTTCAGCCTTTTAGGTCAATAACAGGAAATCCTACGTCTTAGCAAGCTGTTAAAAGAAAAATAAGCGTCTGTAGGTCAGAGAGGATGGAGGTTTTATTTAAAGTATATATATACTCTGCATTTCCAGTGATTTTGGATTTGTGCCTTTTACTTCTCCACACTTGATGCCACACTTGTTCCATCCTTTTCGAGATGAGTTGCTGCCATCAAATTTATCATTAGATAATAATTTACATAAAAAGGTAAAATTTCTTAGTTTCAGCATCTATTTTTTGTGTTTATAATATTTGTTAATTATTGCATTCTTTGTATGTTTACAGCAGCGTGCCAGTCTTTTTGGAACTGGGTCTGTAGTAAAAAGCCAACAGCAACAAATTTTAAGATTTTTTCCATGTATCCTTTGAGCATGAGAGGCAGCGTGATTCAGTGTGAACAAATGAGTGGCGACAAAATAACTGTATTTTGTTAATTTTTCTTTATTGAAACATTAATAGTCATCAACGTTAAAGTCAACATCAGATGTAGATGCAGCCCACAAAGGAGAAGCAACAGTATTTGGTCACGTTATGGGAATGTTTTTTTTTTGCATGTGCTCTCGCATAAGTTTAGAAACCACGCTTAAGATTTAAAATATAAAAGTAAAGGTCTTCATGTTTTGTCTTTTCCCAGATACATGGACCAATAGAAGACTGAGACTGGCAAGACATCCCGTTAAAAGGCACAATGATGTCACATTATCATGTTACAAGTGAAATGTAACAACATTAAAATGTTAAGCTGTGTTGTTGTTGAGATGTTTGTATATGTTCTTTTGTACATAAAGTGGCAAAAAATCCTGTTCATTGTGTGATCGGCCAAAACACACCCCTGCCCAGCCATTTTCATTGGATAGCGTTTTCTCACAGGGTAAAGAGTGAATTCTGGACACAGGCAACCATGAAACCCTCTTTATTACTGGTTTGTCTCGTATGCGTATCCAACTTTAACTTGTGTAGTAATCACAACACACATCACTGTACAGAAAGTGTGCCAAAAACATGTAAAACAGTGGAAAAAAGAAATTCCAGAGTGAAAAACAGTCATCAAGTCACATTCAAAGTTTACATCTAGACAAAAAAGAAGAATATCAACCTCTACAAAATATCCCCAAGTAAATTTTAAGTAAATCCAACTTAATTTGGCAGGATTGTCCTGTTTTATCAAAATTACTTTCCATATATTTACTTAGTTGCCTCATTATCTCAAACTGCTTTAAAAAACGTAAAATTTTGGGAGAGGGAATAAGGTTAAGAAAGGTCATCTGGCACATGAAATGTAGTGTACAAGAAGTAAACAAGTAATTGGTGACGTGGTGAGCCTAAAAACTATAACATGGCACGAAATGATTTTAAATTTTGATCTGGAAGGCATCTTTAGTGAGCAGCAAGACACTTCTGCAATCAAATCAAACTTTGCAGTCGTTCACACAAGGACAGTTGTACAGATTCCACCTAGAGCACAACTGTAAGTTACACAAGTCTTTTTTCAGGTCATGAATCATCCCTTCTTACAAAACCTGGTGTAAGAATTTACAATAGTACTAATAATGACATCTGAAAATTGCAATGTATGAAATATTACAAGGAGTAGCACAATGGCACAAGAATCTAATCAGGTTTACAGTTCTAGCAGACGGACCAAATATTGACAAGAAACATGCAAATTTGATGACTGTTTATTAAGCCACACACATTAACTCTGCATCATTCATTCATTCATTCATTCATGTGTTAATCTATGTCTGAGTGTCTTCAGCAGATAAAAACCCTGCATGGTGTCACAATATCAGAGATAAACAATACACTGACAGCCGAATATTTTCCATTTTCAAACAGGATATTTTTGGTCATTTGGTTAAACTGTTAAAATTTAAAAAGGTCAAATTTTGAAACAAGTGCTGTTTAGGACATGTATATGCGTGGCATGTTGCGGTAATGTTATGGTTAAAGTTTAAATCTCAGCAAACAAACCACAAATTTATCAGAGAAAAAATGAAGACAGTGAATCAAGAAATTTTAATTTGCTGCAAGCAACTAGAAAATCATGAAATTGAGTGGAAGAGTGTATTATTACAACCTAATAACTAAAACACCGTCAAATCACAGGAGCCAATATTTTATTCACAACAGGACAAACTTTACAAACGTCTAAAATGAAAAATTTGATAATGTAATGTTTATGTTTGCTGCAGGTCTCAGAATAGTTGGCACAAGAGCAACTAATGACTGGAAAAGCAACATAGTTAAAAATTCAGCTTGCATGTTTTGAAATAACTATGAATGCTGAAAAGTTTAGAAGGTGTTAGAGGAACATACGCACCAGCTGAAGAACTTATGTATTTCAGCAAGTCAATGCTAAACCTCATACTGCAGCTAGTACACCAGCGTGGCTTCATGGTCAGAATATTCTGAGACCTGTAATACGCTTGACATGAGTTCATTTTGTGCATCCAGCTGCAACATTTCTTAGTTCAGACATTTATGTTACTAATATGGGAGTTGTGTGATATGAAAGTCTTTTAGTTTTCATTTAGTTAAGAAGTCTCACCTTTTCTAGAATTTGGGCTGTGCAATGATCTTATGTTTTCAAACTAAACAATTGTTGGATCAACAATATTTCTTCTGATTTCAGTTGAATGGGGTATTAAAAGATTTACTAATTATCTAAATTTCCCCTTAATTCATATTTTACACGGTATGCAAACCATTTTGAAAATGGTGGACATAAAATAATCTAGATTTTATGTTCCATCTTAAAGGGACTATACACGATTTCACGTCCGGCTAGCTTAGTTAGCGATAGCGGCTTTTTTTTTTTTAGCTTTTGTGTGACGCTTTTTCTTCGC
>JBBBVT010000007.1:16981683-17011952 GCA_037177035.1 Craterocephalus eyresii
TCACAGTAAGCTGAAAGATTAGTTTTATGAAAAACCCTTCTGTCCCCCCCACCTCTGAAATCAAAACTACGTCCATGAGCGCTGGTATCATACTCTCGTCGTTGAGACTTGTATTTAAGGTGTAATATTATCATTGGACACATAATGTAACAACACTTCTTAACCATTTAATGAACCGCTGTCAGTTGGCACCCCCCAGCTAATGGTACATTCCCAACGTTAACTTCCAAAACAAATATGGCACATGAGGACAGGGTGTAAAAGAGGTGTGCTCCTGTCTTTCGAAAGCGAAACTTAACTACTTGGTTGCATACGTTACTGTCGTTGACCACTTTGTCCCCGCCTGCTCGGTGTAACTTAGACATGGCACTTCAAATATCAGCTCTAGTGTCACATATCAGAGCTCTCCCAGGCACCACCGGGCCCCTGTCCCGTGTCCGTGCTGACTTCCATCGAGCCGGTATCAAGTTCAAGCACATTTTTACTTTGGGAAGCCTCCAGCTCAGGGGGAAGCCAGCAACTAGTCCTGTACGCGGCCATATTAACGCTGCACTCCGAGCTGACAGCTTTAAAACAACTGCAACGTCAACTGCGTTTTGGAGGTCCAGCCAGGCTACAAGGTCCTCCTCACCCGGGGGAAGGAGAGGCTGGCTGGGCAAACTTGCCATCGGTGCCGCCCTCGGAGTGAGCACAGTTGTTCTGGTCCAGTCGCTCCACACCGGAGCCATCACCGCCATGGCCCTCAAAGTTAACCTGGACTCTGCACAGGGAAACTGGAAGGAGACCAAGGGTGAGAGTGTTCATCCGCGGCCGAGATACACTTATTTATATTTTACAACAATGCCCTGCAGGGTCTGGTCAGTAAATGAAGGAGAGAGGTGTGAGCTGTCACCTGATCCCAACACATGTTCATTCCTCCACGTGTAGATGTGACCTGTTATTTTTTCAAAGACACACTAAATTTATTTCATTTCAGCAGAGTGATATTCTATTCTATTGTACAACCATTTAGCAAACTCTTTTCTCCAAAGCCTCTTAACTGAGAGTGAAGAGGACACAAGCAAGAATTAAGAGGGGAGATCATTGATAAGAGCTTGTCAGACTGCTGTAAAGTGCTTTAAATTTTTTATTTATTTTTTGCCTCCCCACAATAGTCAATCCCTTTGTTTATTATAATCCTTTGTACTAGTCAAAGTAATAGTCCCAACATCCTCCGAAATAAAACCTAAAACACAATATGCAAGACAGAATTTGCAGCTGCAGCCAATGGTCTAATGACTCTGAGCACATCATATGCCTTCATAAAGTACCTGTATTTGATCAGTTTTCAGGTCACTACCCTGTAGTTCTCTTTCTGAGTGTAGGATTTAATCAATAATTCAAATTTTAAATATGCCTCCTGCCAAAGATGACATTTTCTTTTTTCACTGTTTTCTGAATATTCATCAAATACTGTGTTATATTTGTCCTGTGTTTTTCAAATATCTATCCTAGACTTCTTGCTGTCCCTGTCTGTGGATGACAGGCGCCCCTACTACAGGACCTCTAGCTCAGTGCCACTGGATGAAATCCCAGTGTGGACACCCACTGCTGCAGGTCAGCATCACTCAGCGTCAGCCACAGTCACTGTCCACTTGCTCCAGGTTAGGTGGTAGTTCATGGGAAATTTCTCCAAGGTTCTTAAACATTATCATCAACATTCGATATATAAACGTTCTTACATCAAATAAGTAAAAATGTTCCCTACAGACATTTGATGCTGCATATTTGGAAACAACTCAAATGGGAAATGCACAATGTTTAATTTATTGTATCAGTGTTTCCCAATTCTGGTCCTCAAGTACCACTGCCCTACAGGCCTTAGGCATGTTCCTATTCCAATACACAACATTCACGGCAGTGGTACTAAGGATTGGGAAACACTGTGTTATATCAATATAAATAAAATATGGTTCCGTCCCTCTGGAATTCACTCCCACCTGACATCCGTAATATTGACTCCTTCCCCTCTTTTTAAATCAACACTCATAACTCATCTATTTAGGATTGCATACTCCCTGTAATTACACTGGGTCCGTATTTTATAACTTCTTGTTGTAAATTTTGTGTCGGTTTTTTATTGTTTTATTGTACAGTGTCCTTGAGTGACCTGAAAGGTGCTTTTGAATAAATAATATTATTATTAAATTTTTGTGAATTTATCAAACTAAACAAAAAGATGAGGGAAGTGAAATTTGATGCAGACATGTCTGTCAGCACAAATCTGTAGGGAAATTGCATTTATTTCTTCCAAAGTGCTTTTGACTATCAATATTTTGTGTTCCTTCTTTTGCCACATGTGGAAGTAAGAAGAAATGAGAAAAAAAATTGTAAAAAATGGAAAAAATCTGGTCTGAACTTAATGCACAAAATGCTGTTGCAAGCCCACGAATAAAGTATTCTCCCACTTGGATTATTTCCCTTCTACTTTTTGATGAATTTGTTTCCACTCCTTATTTAATTTATTCTTACTCTAAGGATGCGGTTTGTTCCCTCATTTTGGTTACACACTGGGAGCCAGAGTATCATTCTCAGGCACAGATAGATGTGTTAAAGGTCATCATTGTGGTTTTATTTTTAGTTTTTTTAGTTTCTGTTTCTGTGAAGAAGAAATTCTCAGCAGCAGTGTACAAAACATCAGAAAAATGCTCGGATATAACAGCTCTGTCACAGTCCTAATATCACACAGTAGCTACATTTGTTCCTGTTCGATCAAAATTAATCTGATCAGAGATCCCAGCTGACATGTTTACGTGGACGATGGATAAAGCGATCCAGTCAGTTGTGTTTACATGATGGACATATTTCATTTAACATGTGCAGTGCCTACTATTTCCGAAGAAAGGCTTGTTAATTTTATTTTTAACCATTGTCGAAATGCTCGATTCATGCTTACTTTCTTTTGTCAATCAGATCCTGAAAAGGTTTAAATCTCCCCTCTTGATTTCCAATCGAAGCCATTTAGTCAGGAGACATGTTTACATTACATATATTTTTTCTGACTAGACATTTGATCGGAATCAAAAGTGCTCCATGTAAACGTTGCTATTGTTTTAAAGGAACATTTATTGACAAATAAAAGAATACTGTAACTTGTGTTTGTGTCTTAGGTGGTTCTGAGCCAAGTCGCTACATGAGGAATGAAAAGTTGGATCAAAAGATTTCTGTCTATAGTGGTGACATCACTATGCTGGAGATAGATGCTATTGTCAATGCAGGTATGTGTGTCTTTGTGTGTTCAGTCATCTAACACCATAGCCAATTATACATTTGCTCACATGATGAAGTGGACTGAAAATTTCTATTTTCTTTTTATTTCACCTTATTGTAACAAAAAGGGGAGAAAACTCTGCTGAGGAATAAAAAGATGTTTGCACAAGAATAACATGAAGGGAGCCATCACAGGGAAACATGAAAAAGGATTATACATTAAAAAGCTCAGAACAGCCTCCAGTACATTTTCCCATTGATGTGCATGTGCATAAATTTAGCAGAAATCACCTATGAGGGCTGTTTGTGCTGTGATTATGTGTATTAGGCTCTTATCAGAGACAGCCACAGGCTTTCATGTGATTGCCAAAATACTGTGAACTTTTCTTTAAAGCGGTGTAAGACCAGAACAAAAGAATAATAAAGCAGAAATCTTTGGGATGTGAATAGCTCCCCAGAAACTTTAGAAGTCAGCAAAGAACATAGAGGCAGCAAAGTAGTACCAAAGTAGAATCGCCTACAGAACATTTGGACACAGCTAAACTTATGTCACTTTGAAGAGCAACCCAAACTCCTAGACTAAAAAGTTGTTAGTAAAGCTACGAAATGGCTCGGTGGTTTGGTGAAAAAGTGACCTGCGTGTAGATTTGCTGGTCTTTTTAACTGTGTTCAGAAATTACATTTCTTTTCCATTTAGAAGAAAGAGAGAGCACCATTTTTTCTTTTAAAATTAATCTTGTGTTATTTTGCTTTGAGGGTCAGCCCAAACACTCTGGACTGAAGTGAAATGAATAAGAAACTTTGACCCTGCTAAAGAAATATCTACTGCTCGTTATTCAGTATGTTTAGTTTTTTCTCTTTTTTCTTTTTTGCAACAACTCGCCAACTGGTAGCAAAAAGCTTTGTGCCTTGTGCTTGAAGCACACTGAAAGCGAATTTGGGACCACACATCACCTCAAAATTAATACAATAGGATGTAAATAAATAAGATCTTTACTCAGAATGGCAGAAAAAGGGAAAATAGATTTGAACCATAGTTGGCAAAATATTTCACGAATGAACATTTTTATGAAGGCAGTGAATGAATGAATTTGTTTTCACAGACAAACAAATGTAAGTATGACCAGTTAAATAAGATATTAAAGAAACTGTGATTTTAACTCAATCAATGAATGAATAATTACAGGAGTATACCAAGATGTTTGTGGTGACAAACGGAAATAATTGGAATGAAAATGAATTTAAATTAATGTATTTAATTAGTCATACTTTTCCATCAGATGAGGTTTTGAGGCTCTGAAAAGAAACATTGGAGTCTATATAGTGACCATTAGATGGCGCTAGATGCCAGTGTATTTGTGCAGGACCATTTTTCCTGTAAGGATTGTTGTGCATTTGGGGAAAATGTAATCAGTATCTTGGCACAGGCGATGCATCAGGGGAGTGCGAGGCAGGCCAGCATGCCTAAATAATGCTCGATGATGAGCCTTTAGCTGAAAATGATGGATTTTCATTGGCAGTTGACTGTCTGCAGGTGGATTCTGTGCCAGCATCCGATGAATATGTTGATCGTTGACTCTAATTTACAGGGTTATTGCCCGTGTTTGTGTATGTACTTTCAAGCATTCACACAGCCATCTGCCTCCAAATATTTAAGTAATTATGTGTTTTACAGAAAGTAACTGTCTCCGTGTGACTGGGGAGGCGAGTTTCGAAATGGGATGCGTGTTTTACGGGAGTTTTTACAGAGCTGCCGGATGCAGAGTGGCACAGAATTAACAAGAGGGAACGGCTAGTAAAGTGTCCTTTTGCAGAGAGGACGAGACAAGGTGAGGGGAGGGAGTTTGAAAAACCCAACAATGCCAGAGGAAACATGACTGAGACAGAGCGTGAGGGACAGTCGGTGCTCTGAGTGACAAAAAAGCTAGAGAGGAGTCTGGAGGAGTGGAAAAAAAGAAGATAAAAGGGAAGCGGGGAGAGGACACAGGCTAGTATTTAAATCTCTGGCTGCATTGCCATAGCAACAAGCAGGTACAGGGTACCCTCAAAGGAGCTTTGGGTAGCAGAGTTCGTTCATCCTTTTCTGTCTGACTGATTGGCTGTCCGGTTTACTTTCTCTCTGGTCATTTTGTTGACTAAGCGGCTGACCTTTTCTCTGATGACTAACTGATTGACTAAGAGCTTTTGAGTGGCAGTCGTACTTGAAGTGATGTGACATTGAAATGAAAGAGAGCAGGGAACAGAGATAAAGTCGCTCTGCTTCACTCATTTAGGAGATAAACTTTTCCCGCCGCAGATCTAGCAGCGAAGCTCCAGTCCCACAGAAAGCCTCCATGACAGCGCCTTTGGTTTTTGACATGTGGAAGGGAGCGCGGTGGATTTTTTTTCTCTGGCTGCTCTGAAAGGCCTTGAAGCATCATTTAGCCCCGAAGGCAGCAAGCATTCAATGGAAGCCAACTGTGGCCAATTATATGCTGTACTGGTAGACTGGTGGGTATGTTAAGAGGGCGGCTTCTTCTGTACGTTCACATAAAAGTGCAAAAGCTTGTTTGTGTTGATACAAATCAATCCAGACTTAAGGGCACCAAAGAGCAGCGAATTAACAGGTGGAAACTCTGTTTTGCCCCCCGTCCTCCGGTTCTCAGTCAGCACTCACTGATCAGGTAAGCAGAGGATCGCAGGGTGGCTGGGTGGGCGCTGTTTGTTGCTCGAGTCTTTCTCAATAAATACCGGATTTATAGTAATTCTAAGCTCCACCTACCGCTTCTCCACCCTCCCTCCCTCCACACTTTTACAGCCACTGGCTCCTGCCCACTCCTATAAAACACTACAAACATAAAAACCCACAAGCACTTAAGAGCTGTCCTGGTGAGGAGGATGGGTGAGGGGTAAATATGGGGGGGAGGAGACAGCGGGCAGAAACATCCTCCTCTTTACACCCCTCAATCACTCCATCCAGAGGAGGAGAGGGAGATGGAGGGGAGGATATATTGTCTCTGATGGGCTGGCTGATTAAGATGGATTGCACAATGAAAAGTCGTCGGAGTGATGAGTTCTCGGGGAGTGTGCGCTCAGGCGCGGGTGTGTGCGCGCGTGGACGCGACGTCTCGGCAGCTAACTTTGCATTAAAACCTTTTTCCAAATTGATTAAATGCAAATTTGCTTAGCTCTACTGGGCTGCATTTTCACCCGTAAAACTTTAATTCCCCATTTCAATTTCTGCTCTTAATTTTAGTCACTGTCGAGTTTATTGTGTTTGACATCAAATTCACTTTTTTTTTTTTTTTGCTTCTGTTTTTTTCCCACAGAAATGAAATTTAATGGAAAATGGCTTAAAAAACGCTCTGATTGGTTCATTCTGTTCGTTGTAAGGCCTTTTTTTTTAATTCAGTGGAAGTTACTGTGTGTTAGAGTAAATGCAGCAGCAGAGGAGGCTGATTAATCTTTCAGACTAGACTATAAAAAATTGTCTCTAAAATTAAGCCATGCACCGTCAAGTGAGGAATATTCTGGGCCTATGGGTCTTTAGCTGCTCGTCATCGCCGTACTTTCTTCCTGCTGTAGGAGTGTGTAGTGTTTGTTTATATGTGGATTATATACAATCTGCAGGTACCTGTGGTCAGTTGCACCTGCTTGCGTTAGGCATAGGTGGCACACGAACATCTACGTGCGCAGTGTAATGTCTGATGGATTGGGCATGAGGGGTGTCCATATGCGTGCCTTTTGTTAGCTGCTGTTCAGTCGTGTGTTCGGCTGATAGAGTCTCTCCTCTGCTGGTCAGAGATAAAGCAGTTGGCGGGTGTGGGTAACCCTCTCACCGTGGCAACAACTGAGAGATACAAGATTAGAGCCAATAGTTTTCCTGAGCTGCAGGTGACAGACAGGATGAGAGAGCGATGCTGTAACCCCCTCTACTGATAAGAAACCTTGAAAGAAAGAAAAGATGGATGGGTGAGGTGATGGACGGTGGAGCTGGTTTTCAGATGGACAGGAAGTGGAAGACATCAGGAAGCCATGCAGCAGGAAGACGGCGGCGCTTTGCTTCTTACCTGCAAATGAATCTGCGGTCGATGTGACTTTGCAGTTAGATGAAAAAGTCTGACAGGTCACAATGACAAATATTTTTCTGAGAAACGTGTAGAGATTCTCTGTTAAGATGCTGTGCTAAAAGACACTAAAATTAAAGTGTGGAGTCTGTACAAAGATTAAACGGAGACTAAATGATAAAATAAGATAAAGGTATAATATCTCGGGGTTATGTATCAAATCTCTCAGACTGGTCTCAGAGATTGTTGTCATAACACCCTTGTGAGCAAAGATAGACTTGGACAAAGGCATGTCAGTGTCAGAAAATGAGGAGGAAGAACACTAAGGAAGTATGATTTCCAGGTCTATGACCTACTTCTGCAATAAATACATAAAAATGCAACTTGAAATGAAGGTATGGTGAATGGGGCACTGGTTCTGTTGTTTAAAAAAGGAAATAAAATTGAAGAAATGATTGATATACATTTAAAAATAAATGTTTAGGCCTATGTAAAAAACGAAAATCTGGTTTGGTTGTGATAATAGGCATGTTGTTTGTGTTGGGACAAAAGGGGTTGTTTAGCCATTCAAGGGATCATCAAGAATTATCAACAGACAAGTCTTAATAATTCATAAAATTATTATCAAATGAATTGTTCGGGACACCACCTCAGAGCTCAGGACTCAAACAATACTGAACATTGCCACATTCTCGAGGACTGGTTGAAGTACTGGCCTGCAGTACTGACCCTGGACAGGTGTGGCACTGCAGACCGAGCACTGGGGGGTTGAGCTCAAGCTCCGGGCAGAAACATGCAAAAATGTAAAGTCAGCTTCTCCTTAAGTTATTCCATGTTTTACCCAACAGATTTCATCAAAAAATGATGAAGTCAGTGCAGTTAACTTGACCAAACTGTTATACTTTAGTAGTACTTAGCTACATAACAGTACTAAACTACACTAAACAATGGAAAAAGGCCAAATGTAAACAAACAAACCTATGCATGCAAACATGTAAATGTATTAAAGATAGTTGAGTTAGAGAAAGAGAGAGAGTGTATGGGTAACAAACAGTCAGGCTATTAGGAACTATTGAGGCTAGTTCGCTAGAAGAAGGTGTTCAATTGAGTGAGCGACACTAAAATGGCCTAGTCTGGAAACTAGTACTTAGCACACCCAGCTAACAGATTGCCCTGCTTCACTGTGGGAGCCAATGCTTACTGAAGTGCAAAAGTGGCTTCTTACAGCTACAAGCCCCAACATTTTTCTGATTTCTTGTCTTCGTGAAGACAGAATATGTCAACTCATGGGAACTGATTGAGACTCTGCTGATGCACGTGAGGTTCAAACGACTTTTTGGGTCAGCTTGACTTTAGTTTGGAATGCATGGGCATGCTCTCAGTATAGAGACATAATCAAACTTAAATCTTAAATCCCAAGGTGATCCAAATGCCAGTCGGATAGAAATGGGAATTATGATAACAATGCTAGCATAAGCGATCGTGCCCCAATCCCCGGAGATTAATAAATCCAGTTGTTGAAGGTGTCAGTGTGTTGCTGTTTAATCAACTTAGCATGGAATATTGTTGTCTTTTTAGGTCTGGAGATCCCAGTTTCATGCGATCAGTCCAACTATAACGACAGACATTGGATCTTATATAACTTGGAATCAGCTAATAGACATTTTGACTCTTGGTTTCAGCTTTAAAAACTATTCTTGTTCAGCACATTATTCCTGTTTTTGCCCTATGTTATTATTCCAGTCAAACCAGATTCATATTTCTTAGCTTTAGGCCTGCGTTGCCACTTTTCCACAGAGGGTAAATATTATTTCTTGCAGCAGTTTTTGTTCCAGCACGGTAACTATTCATTTGTCAACCAGCAGAGAGTTAATCAATCAGCCAGTTTGACCATCGGGTCATAGTTTCCATATTTTGTCGAGGAGAAATGAAAACAGTTTGTTTACAGAGCAAACAACTGTAGGCACTTTCAAGGGCTGCCCGGGGCTTGAATAGTTTGGAAGTCATGGATAAATTGACTCAAGCTGCAGGACATCGACCAGAACAGCTGGATAAGAAAGGTGAGAAAGGTGTGCTCTGTGATCCTGTTTGGTGATTTTAAGAGGATAAACCGGTCAAACCCTTGGCTCTGCAGGTAGAGCCCTTAACAAGAGTATTACTTTGTAGTGCCTCAGCATCACACTCCTTCTGGAAGGCTTCACCGATTCTTAGCTGGCTTTGTCAATGGGGCTTAGCGCAGTGCTTAGCTCCAAAAACCAGCCTGGCAGACAGCCTGGCTTCCACCATACTGCTACAGTGTGTATGGAAAATTGTCAAGCTCGATGTGTTGTTCAAAATTACTTCAGAGAGGCTACATTTATTTCTCAGCTTTCACCTGAGCTGATTTTTTTTCCTAATTTGGCAGAAGTCATAGAGGACACGCGGACGTGGTGGGAGGCTTCACATGCGTAACCACTTTTAGGGGATTTTGCTGCATGAAGCCAAGGATTAAGTGTTTTTTTTTTTTTTTTGATAAATCTATTTTGAGTATATAAGCTGTTGATGGCCTGTTTGTTTTATATATGCACACCATGCAACTGTTATCACAGGTTTAACCAACTTGTAGCCAGCTGTACCACTGAAAAGATGACTTTCTTTAGGACTGTATTGCATGACTGCCAGTTTGTCACCAAGTCACTTATCTAAGGTTTCACTCAGGGGAGGCGACTTGTTGTGATCCACCCAGCATCTCTGGTAAAAACAGGGGTCTGATGGAAATCCCAGAACAGAGACCGCTTTTGCAGCTGAGGTCTCACTGGCCCCACAGTATATGTACTCTGTTACTCCGTTTGCTGCAGTTACCATACATCTAGCCTAGAGAGCTTGTCAGCTCCTCTTAGGACAAGCTCGTATTACAAGATGCAAAATGTCACACCAAGTTTGCCTTCGCAGACAAATGTATCGTGCATGTGTGCCTGGAGTAAGCCTTAAAACAGGTACTTAGACTGTATATGTGTTGCATGTGTCTGTGTGTGGCGGTAGTGCTTGAATTAAAGTAAAATAAAATAAAAATCCACTACTTGCTGTTAACTGGGCTTTTTATGGTAGTAATATTTAATTAAAGCAGATTTGTGTTGTTTACTTGAAAAGTAAAATGGGTTTATAAGCTGCTCTTCTGAAGCAGAACGGGTTACAGATCCCCTGTGAACCGCACCGGTCCTCCCTGCTGTAGTAACTACACTTTCTTAGCTCTAGTTCCTATAGCAGTATTCCCCCTGCACTGATTTGGTGTTTTGTGAAGCAGTGCTAATTGACATGACCCTCTAATGTCGACTGTGTGTATACAGAAGTTCTTACGGAGGCAAACTGGCTTTGCTAAAGCAGGTCCAGGTTCGTATTTATGATGTGCTGTTGAAATGTAGCTATGCTGTTACCACTTCTCTCTCCACCTGGGGGAAAACTTACAGTATAGTGTACTGTAATTTATAGTAATCTTTGTGGAGATATTTCTGTTTCTCCTTAAGTCTAAAAAGGATTTGATGTGCGAGAGCCAATAAAATAGTGTGCAGAGAAACTACATTGGAGTATGCATAGTAATGTAATATTGAGGTTATGTAAGAAGTGGTGATGAGAAGGGTCAAAAGCAGGGCAGAGGTGTGCCTCAGTATACATGAAAACAATTTATGATAATTTAATACATATTAATAAACATTTTTAATATGGATACAATTATTTTAGTCTTATTTAGTCTGTAATACAAACTCATCAATATAATTTGTTGTACTTTTTTAGGCTTTGGAATGGAGCCACTGTTTGTATGTATCATCAATATGTACTTTGATCAGTCATTAATCAGAAAGCCTTCATCATCGTTTCATATTCATTGTATCAAATATAATCAGAGATTCATTAGTATAAAGAATCATTTATAAATTGGATAAAATGTGAATATATTAGAATTACAGGGATGGGCCCCAGCCCCCCTAGACCCTGAAATGGATTAAGCGGTACAGAAATTAAAATAGCATTATTAGCAATGACAATACTTTGTGTTTTAAAAGATAATTGATTTTTTTTTTGTTTAGAGCTGTGATCTCCAAACTAATGACACCAGCTGTCAATTAAATGGCATGGAATAAAACTACTACACCACACTTTATTTATTTATTTTATGTTGTGGTGTTCACATATTAAGTACCATGAAAACTAGATTACCTTCTACAGGACAGAGTCTTCAAAACGGTCCTTAAATAAAGCACCAGGATGCCCAGACAGGTAAATATCTAAAGAAACAGGCAATTTGTCACCATAAGCAGGCAGTTGGGAAAACAGGTTGCCTAAATGCTCAAGGACAATAAATTACAAGAGGGAATTGCTGGGGGGAAAGGAGCCTCATTTGTAAGCAGGTCTTTTGCGCTATTAGAGGTCTGAAAGAGGCGTATGCCACCTTCTGCTAAATATCTGGATTTAAAAAAAGCAACCTTAAGGGGAAAAAAATACATGCATGCATAAAAATGTGTGAAAAAAGTATGGTGAAATGAAGCCAGAACATGCTATCTGTAGTCCCACTTAATCATAAGTCAGTTTTGATTAGGCCATAATGACCTTAAAAAGCCAGTTGATATGTACTCATGAATCCTCAGCATTTGTCTTTGTCAATTTCTGCATCCCTGGAGTGGATGGACCGAATACTGGCAGAGGTAGTCAGCTTGTGTACGAAAACTTTAGCATTTTCATGAAATACACCAGGATGTCACTTGCATTCAGAGTCATTTTGAAAAGGTGCAGAGTTGTAATACTACAACACCGGCATGACTAAAACGCTTTTTAAATAAAGGAAATGGGACAGAGTGAGAGATCAGGAACCACAAAGGTTTGCACAAGCCCCTAAAGGCCCTTACACACCAAACGCGGCAAGCGGCGGCGGTAGGGTGCAAACGCGAGGTTTAGCGGCGCGCAAGGGGGGCACCTGCCGCCTCTCCGCGCGGCAAGGCAGCAGGCGCAACGCTTCGCCGCGCGGCAAGCCGGCAGGCGGCGCGCTGCGCTTGAATTGAAATTTTTTTAATTCGGGCGCAGCGCGCTGTGACGACATCCTAGCGCGTCCAATGAGAAAGGCCGGTTCACAGCATGGATGTATTGGGATTCCAACTGAACCCTCACATTGCAGGCATGGAGGAAAAACTGTTCATGATTTCTCAGCGTCGTGAACTCTGGGATACACAATGCTGGTGTACAGATCTCGCCAGTCATGGCGAGAGATCAACAATTACTCTTCCCCCACTGCTGCTCTGCTCGTCTCCCCCTCCTCCTCCTCCTCCTCCTCCTCCTCCTCCTCCTCAGGAGATGAGAGCTAAACACTTTTGCTGCGTTTTTGAAAGCGTCACTACTTTCTCGGACGGACCCAAGTTCACAAAATACTACTCTTCCTGCTCTGTCGCTTAGCAACCTGCGCCAACGTGCCGCGCCGCCGGCAAGCTATCTGCAGTACCGCGCGGTCGCCGCCGCGCAAACCGCGTTTGGTGTGTAGGGGCCTTAAAGCAGGGATGCTCAATGTCAGTATTCAAGGCTGGGCTTCCTGCAGGTTTTACAAGTCTTCATACTTCAACACACCTGATTCAAATGAAATGGATCTCCTCATCAGTGTGTTTTCATGTTCTGCCAAGCTTGTTAACTCTTTAAAGCCCAACCCAGGAAAAACTGGGGAAAAAAATATTTTTTATTACTTGGCACTTTAACAAAATGTTTAAAAATAAATGTAAAAAATGTCTCAACCATATGTATCTGTATCAAATATGATACATTTGGCTTTATGATGTTTAACCCTTTACAAGGGTTAAAGACACATTCATTTGAATCTGTCCATTTAAAACCTGAAGGACAGTAGCGCTTTAGGACCAGAATGGGTCGTCTTTTATTTATAAGCCTTTAGTTTACAAAAAAAAATCACTTTCTTGGACATAAACTATGATTAATGAAGTATTTTTTTTTATTTTTCTGTTTAATTTGACTTCTTGCTACATTTTGAAATGTTTTTTTCACTGATTATTTCATACCAGCTATTCATATTTCTATGATTTATGTATGCGTGTTTCTACAGTGCGTTACTTTTTTTTATTTCTCAGCAAGCTTAAAGCTTTCATTGTTTGCACATCATCTGTCATGGCTGTGTTTTGGATTTTTCATAGACGGATCGCTCACATATTTACCATGAAAAAACACTGATCAGCAGCCTTTTCCAGAGCATCAACATCCATGAAATGCCATATATTGACCATTTATAGTTAAATGTAGGCGTTTAGAGGGAAGGTTGATTCATGAATGCACATTTCCATGTCGACTTTTAAGCGAGCGTTGCTTGAAGACGTGCAGCGTGCAAACGGTTTTATAAATCTGATAATTTTTTTGACATGCTCCATTTTCAGCTTATGAGTACATGTGCACCTGTATAAATCCTGGTTTCTGTTGTATGAGTGTCCCCAGGTAATTGGGAATGATGGGAAGCCAGGAAGCTCTGGTCAAAAGCAAAAATGGGGAAAATGGTAGAGCAGGTGAAAAGAACTGGTTGATGTTGTGACGTAAAAAAAAAAAAAAAGTTCAAGTTGTTTGTTTTATCTCTGACTTCAATGGTTAAGCACCGGACACACATAGAAAGTAGGAAAACATCCCTGTTTTAAAGTCTGTAGCCATGTACAGTATATCTTTCTTCTCTTGTGATTGTGAAATTTACGGGAGGTTGCTGAATATGTTTCTTTATAGAATTGCTTGCATTTTAATTTTAATCTTAAAAGTGGTTCAGTAGCGTGTCACCAAGGAGCCATGAATACTTTAATGACCCTTTTTCCTGTAAATAATTCCTTTGTGGAGAGCAAACATCTGAGCTTTGTGTTTGTTTTTAAATCCTCCCTGTGATAAAGAACCATAAAGAGGTTAGAAAATTATTCGCCGTCCTGAAGTGGGAAATTTATATGGTAAAATAAATGAAAGCTAATGAGTACCTGTTAGTTTTATCCCTAGTTTAAGCCCAAAACTTACTGGTAGTTTGAAGCTTAGCTGTAGATTCTTTTAGCCTTTTTTGGTGTCTTGGTAGTTTTAATGTTTCTAAACATCAGTGCCCCCACCTTTTTGTCTTTTATCTTTTAGTTAATTTGCGCTTGGTCTCATCCTTTTCCTCCCTGCACTGAGTTTGTGTTGAGTCCACTCTGTCCTTGTGTATCTGTGTTTTTGCCATGGGTGAAGTTTGGAGCCTGCAGTGGACTGTGAATAGGCTGCAGCGTGAATTAGACTGGGCTGCTGCTCTAGTTTTTCCAGTCCAGATCTGTCTAAGTTAATTACAGTAGAACTGTCAGAAAGACCACTTTACTGGTCATTTGGGCAGCGACATTAGCGCTCCCCGCATAGTGAAAATTTTGAGCTTTCAAGGTTCAGTGGCTCGAGTTTCCTCGGGTTGCTCCAATGTCTAGTTTATGTCTCAATTTGAGTGGGAGGATGGAACTAAAACTTCACTGCGGGTTTGTTAGATCGGCATCTTCTCTCTTCCCCCGTCTCCTTCTCCTCTAAGCTTGGACGTGATTGCAGTGCTGTGACCTGAGAGAAGCGAGATGTTGGCATTAGACGAATGGGCCTCAGTTAACAACTTCAGATTGATTTACAGCCTGACATTAAGAAGTTAACATACCCTTGGAGAGTTAATTCCTAATGTTGTCCAGGTCAGTAAATAAACAGTAAAAAGAAAAGCCAAATTGAAGGAGTTTGCAGAAAAGCTCATTCGTGCTAATTATTTTGCTCCCACCCCTCCCTTGTTAAAAGCTTTCCCACCCCTCCAATCAATTGCCACTTTAGCAAGCAGGAAGGGATGGAGGAAGTGTGAGCCTCATTAGTCTGATTGGTCCAATGAGGGAGATGGAGAAAGATGGAGTATATGAGGAAGAGAAAAGGAGTCAGCTTGGTCATCAGCACTTGGCCCATCAGAGCTTCTGTCAACAGGGCAAATGTGTTTGCTTTGTGGAATTGTGGTTCCCAGTGGGCTTGGGGTTGATGGTACCCGCACTGAGGAGGAAGCTATTAATGGAGTTAATGTCTGAGGTGGAGGTAAAGATGGCCGAAGGTGAGTTGGAATAAACAATTAATGTAATTGCAGGAACATTAAACTCACCGCATACGTACCAGGTTTTCTTTAAAAATGGGAAACTTTTCTAAACTGCATCAAAAAACAGACTTTTGTTTACTTTACAGTTTGTTTTTCACTTAAACAAGGAAGAGTAGGAAACAGTAGGCACTGCTCGCCAAAAACGTTCCTTTTTACTAGAAATGGGTATAATTAATTCACGATCGATTCATATATCGTTAAGATTTTAATCGATTAATCAAATGCATCTTTAGACTGGTGCTGAAGTTATATGAGAGTAGATATTTTTGTGTAACCATTGAATGAATCCCATTTAACTGCCATAAGAGTCGTTTATCTTGTAATTAAAATCTAAATGAGGAAACAGGTTATAGGCTATAAATAATGAATTTAAATATAGAAATGTGGATGAATAATCAATAAACGACCATTAATTCTCCTAATAATAATCGATTAAGACAATTTAACTTAATGCCCATCCCTACTTTTTACTACAGTAAGCTGCTCTGCCTGATGCATGAAGACTTGAATAACAGCAACAAAATAATAATAATAATAAGAAAACAGATAAATGCTTCTAGTGAAATACATAGGTCTGTTAAATAGGAACATTGCTGGTCTATAGTAATAAAAGGAATCTGCTTTTATCAATAATGCAGTTTTCGACCCACAAGCACACATGAAGAAATTGAAATAAAAGTTCAAAATTTAAACAAAACTAAACATTATTAAGAAGACCTTCTGTACCGTTGAAATCAGACCAAAATCAAAGCATAGAACATTACAAATATACAGAAATATCACTGAAATTTTGCTAAATATATTGAGAAAGCTGTCTCATAATAGGCAGAAGTCATCAATGCAGGTCCTGTAAAATCAAAAGATCGTTTTCGTCTGTGCTTGCTTGTGGATGAGCCACGGTTTTTTGCTCACAAAGTAAACACAACTACCTAAAAAGTCCAGGTTATTCACTAAATGCTACTTATGTTTGAGAATCTATGAAAATTATCTGAACTTTCAGACCAGGCTGCATGCACGTTTTTCCCAATCTTAAGTTAACTGCGTGAGGGAAAAATATTTTTCATATTTGTGTGAAAAGGAAACTTTTAAAATATGTAATTATTTCAGACTGTAGGCTTAAAAATGATTTTTAAAAGTAGTTTTTATAGATAATTTAAAATTGATTAGTGATCACTTGAACATAATTTCTTGTAGCAGTTGCTGTATTATTAATTAATGCATGGTTGTAGTTTACATTTTCTCATTTCACTCCTATTTAAGGAAAAAGTAAATTTGTAAAACGTCTTGGCAGTAAATTAAGGCTTTTTTTTGCGGAAAGCGCGTTGGTGACATGTGTAGGCTTACATTGTAGGCGTAGACCAAGCTGTATCGGAGCTGTCACAGGCTAGCAAAGATTCATTTTATCACTGCTAATCCAGTCCTCTCTTCCAGCGTTCAGTTAGTGAAAGCAAACAGACTCATGAGTGAGTTTTCATTAGTAAAAAATGGAGAAATGTTCTTTTTTTAATCGTGTAGCCACCACTGCAGACTGTGGATGTGTGGTGCACTGAAAATAAGAGAAAGCCCCTCGATGCCGTCCTATGTGAGCTGTTCTAGTTTGCCCAATCTCAGTTTTCACTGGTGCATTATATGTTGTAATAATAATCATAATAGAGTCGCCTAATCTTCATTGTTTATTCCTGCCCGTAGAAAAGGCAACCAGGAGTCTGTGGAAGTCTTCTTAAAGAAGAAATGAGGTCTACTGAAGTGCTTCAGAACAGTATTAAGATTCATATTACATTATTCATCCCAAAAGGGACATCCATTGTTCAGTTTACATTTTTTTCAGAATATTTATTCCAATGGTAACATTTTAACTTAGGCATCCATGTGTTACACTGTTACTGCTGCAGTATGTACTACAGTAAATTCTCCATAGCACATTTTAGAGCAGAGGAAACAGTGGTCCCATCCAGACTGATGCCCTCCCGGCTGGCTACTCACATGTTATGTCTGACTTGTCTGTGTGGATTAACTTAAAACATTTAAATGACTGTTTTGCAAATCACATCGGAGAAATATTTAATTTAGTTTCTCATCTGAAAATGTCAAATTTTTTATCTGATCTCCGCAACAAATTGGCAAAACAAGCACGGGAACATGGGCTTCAACAAGTTTGGAAATTCTTTTAAAGATTCCCTCACAAGTAAATATGTTGACAGCAGGTCAGTAACAGTATGAGAAGATCACGGTGCTGTCTTTCAGAAATAAACACTTCCCTCACCATGTGTTGCTGTTTTTTAATTTCATTTTATTTTTACATGATTATACAGCAAATAACATGAAACTTCGGAACCTCGTGAACGTTTATTTAACTCTATTCTTTTGACAGCCGGCCACTCAGGCGTCCTTCTGTTCATGAAACCTGAGTTATTAAAAGAAGTAATTGATGAGGAGGCAGCAACAAGCCTTTCCACAGGCTGGAAACATTGATAAAAAAAGCCTTGATGCACACCTTTAGACCTGGACTGTGACTGCACACCAGCGGGGAGTTATTGACCAGATGATGTAGAATAGACATGATCAATAGAGAAAATCAGAGGTGTAAACCGCTGTCTTTCCATGCTGGGTTTAAAAAAACTAAGAAAAAACCTTAAAATCAATAACTTGCGAGGCTCTGTAAATGTTCCAGCAAGTGCTTCATTTAAAGGTCATTTAAATTTCAAAATGAATGTGTGCCGGACAATTGATACGTCCTATTGTAAGTCAGCTGTCAGACTTGTTTAGTTGTCTGTGCTGTCTCACTTAATGCACTCCTTAGTACAGCTTGTTTTTATTTGCTGGCCTCTATGGCAAGAATGCTCAATTGGGTTTATTTCTAGACAAATGGCATTAAGATTTTGGATGTGCATGCAAATTCCTTACTTCCTCTGCTGTTCAGGTCAAGTGCTTATGCTTTTCTAAAGAGACATGCTTTAAGTTTAACCACAATTAGCTGATAGATATCTTTGTCCACCTTCGGTTATTAATATTTTTCATTAAGAAATCTGTTTCTCCAAATGTGTCATGCAAATGATCAGGTGAGAATTAAGTTACACAAGACCGAACGGGAGAAAATTGAATACAGAAATTAAAAACATATTGTGGGAAGATTATCCTCATTGTAGACAGTGGTATTTGAATAATAAAGTATAAGTCACCCTGACATTAAGCCTCAATTTTCTCTCATCTTTCTAATAATAGATTAGCGAATTAAGTGCACAGGACGAATAAGTTTAGCCTCGAAAATGGGCTGTAAAGTATGTCAGAGTCCTCTTCTCCTCTCTCCACAAGCAAATACAAGAGAATCTTTTTTTGTACTCACGTGTCCTCATCACTGATAATGCTTTTGTCATGTAATTACACACAAGCATCTGCAGAGAGTACAGGGAGTACACACGGCACACAGTGCACAAAATTACCATCTTGTAATTGCGATCTATCAGGCGTCATTGGGAAATGTTGCTGGATGTGAATATGGTCGACCCTGCTGCATTATCAGAGCAAAGGAAATGACAAGACTATTTATAGGAGCGGTCTGTCCACTTAAATCCTGTTTTTGCTATTGTCCATGGCGGAGTGGGCAGTCCTGGTAAGAGCTCAACTTTTAGGGACAGGATGATCAGACGGTTGGTGCAGAGCGCTCTTTTCAAATGTTAATGAATATTTCAATGTTAGATTTTAATTTTCTTAACCTGATGCAAAAAAAAAAACAAAGAATTGGACTTGTTAAGAGGTTTGACATATGCAACAACTCTACATGAAAGCTATTGATTTGCAGTTCTTTCAACTTAATCTTTTATGGGGAAAAAAACAAAAACAACATTGGATTTTAAAGGACTTTGACATTTACAAGACCAGAAAGATGCAAGAATCTTGACTTTTAAGGGGGGAAATGTCTTTTTTTAACTGCTGCACAGATAAAAAGGATGAATAAAATCCACAAAATATCAGAAAATTCTGTGTTCAGGTCAGTTAAGGAAGTTAAGTAGCTCAGAGACTAGTTTACACCACAGGGCAGTGACCCAAAACAGACATCAAAATCCACCATAAAGTTCTTAAGAGAAATGTAAGCTGGAGCTTTTGGAATATCCCTAACAGTGCTTGATCCCAGCATTAAAGCAAATCGGTGGGGAGAAAATGTGCTACACAACATATAAAATCTCAGAAGGCAAACTATCTTAGAGTCTAATAAAATTCAGCAATCAGGGATTGAAAAAAAAGCTAAGTATAGCCAAAATTTTAAGTCTTAAAGCTGTTGCATCTAACAAGGAAACTGTTGACTTTCATTTACTTTCATTTCAGCAAAACATATTAAGATATTAATAATAACATATTAAGAATTAAAAAACAATCTTGTCCTTACAAGTCTTAAAATGTGTCAAAAATCATCTCAAATGTTCAACATGTTACACTATTATTTGTAAAAATGAAGCCAAAATGTGGAAAGTGTGTGAAGATCAGACTGTAAAAGAAGGTGAAGATCTAAGTAAACCCCATGACTCAGTAGCTTTAGACACACCTTTAACAGCTGTAACTGGAAATAATTCATTTATGTTTGACGTTCTCAGTCTCTCACAGAGTAGAGGATTTTTTCCATTGCTTTTTTTAGTGTTGCATTACTTAATTGAGATTAAAAGAAATTTCTTTATGCATAAGTCAATATATAACTCAACAACAGCCAGGTTGAGGTCTAGAGCTTGACTGGACTACTGCACAGAAGCTATTCTGTTGTGTGACATGAATTGTTTGTGCTCAAACATTGTACTTGGATTTGTTAAATGTGGTGCTGTGCAGAATTACTGAACACCTCCGTTTTGGTTTCGTCTGTCTAAAGGACATTGTTCACATTTTTTCAAATGTAAGCCCAAGAGAGAAAAGACTTTCTCCTTCAATCAAGCCATACTTGTTCATTCAGTCTTTTTTCATTTTACTAGAATTAACTTAAACTTTTTATCTTCTATTAGGCAATGATTAGAATTTTTAGTCGTGACAATTGTAAAATTCACAAATCCACACAATTCAAAAGCCATGCCTTGTTTGCTTTTTTCATTGAAAGTACAGCTATAAGAGCCAAAGTTAAGTTGTTCTCACTTAGAGTAGCAGTTATAATATTCCTGTTAAATATCAACTTAAACATTACCATATTCAAATCAAATATGTATGATGAGGGATGTCAATTTCAGGATTTATTTGTTAAAAGGAAAAGAGTTAGCAATAAGAAATTCAAATCTGTGTGAAGCTACGGTCATACTTAACTGTGATTTTACAGCTGTGGGGTGTGTTGCTCTGCTGGAACAGGCGGAAAGCAGGATTAGGATCTCAGCATGTCTAGATTGTTTATAAAAAATCCCAGCTTTATAAAATTTAGAACCTTAAAAGAAAAAGAAGTGCTTTAAAGAGATAGTTTTTGGGTTAACACTTTGTACAGTTATCGTGTGAAATCAGTGCAAACGAGGGGAAGTGTGTATTGGACCTTTTTTGTAGCATTTTCCGCTCAGTAGCGAATAATTGGGATTAATTTCTGTTGTTTTGGTTGAGATGTGTCCTCCTCTGCTGATTTAAGGCCTGGAGTTGGCGCTCCAGAGAAATTGCAAGTTGCCATAACTACAAGCGCTGAAGTCTCAGTGTGGTCGAGAGCGTAGCCCAGGAGAGGTGGGTAGTGAACTGAGCTGAGTGATAGCCGAGAGCTTTGAAAGAGCACATCCAGCAGGAGTCGTCTGCCTGAAGCACTCCTTTGTTTCTCCTCACAGATTGCTCATGTAGCCAGGAGATGAAAGGGAATCTGCGCTATCAAGCAGTGGAAGGAAAGATGCCCATGTGTTATTCACTTAATGTTAGTTTGATAATGGGGAAAGCTGCACAAAAACCACTTAAGGTTGTAAATGCCTTTAATTCCCTTCAATTTCAGAGTTTTTTTCCCCTGCTAGCAAGGTTACACAAAATTTTGCAGTGTGCAGGCTCATAATTAAGCTAAACTATGTTAAAAGATAAAACAAACACGTCTGGGAAATTGAATAGAAGGCAGTTGCCCACACAAGGGCAACTGGGTTTTGCCAGAACTTTTCTCTGGAGATTTATGTCTTCTTTTTTGCCAGAGGGATCTTACAGCAGCACCAAAGTGCCTGTCTCTGATAGACAGCTTAATTCATACAGTTGGTGCTGTCAAAAGGCCCAGGAGGCGTTCTTGGTTTGTTCACTGCCTCGTTTATTCCACTGATCTCCTCTTCATGCTTGGCTACAAAAGATCACCACAGCCTAATGTTTTGTTGCTGCTGTTGCTGAAGCCATCCCTCTGAGGTGTTTTACTGCATTGTGTTCGTACGAGATGAAACGTGTCACTGCAAGTCATCTGGCTCTGCCATGGACTTTTACAATCACAACTCCAATCATTTCAAATATTCTCAAATGTTTGTACAACAAAAACTGTGGAAATAAATTTAACTGATATGTGTCTCTTCAGCTGGATTAATGGCTGAGGTGAGGATTTGAGTTGTTACTGTAATGTATTCATGGTGGTAGAAAACCGATTTGAGCAAAGAGAAAAATCTTGAGTTTTACTGAAGTAGAAGAGAAAAATATATTCTCAAAAAATTAAGTCTTGCTAAATTGAAAGCTGTTATTTTCAGTTACTGACCGCAGTGATTGCAAGCATGAGGCAAAATCAAAATGAAACCGAGTCTTCAGGCATAAACAGAAGAAGTTCATCATTCTGCCTTGCAGATACAGTATCTACAACAATGCTTTAAATTCTTAAAGGAAAAAAACCCAAAACCCTCCTATACACCTAACTACATGTTCTTGCATCAAGGTTAATTCAGATGTGATCAATTTTTTCTTGCTTTTGTTATTGTTTTTGCATTTGTTGATCTTTTTCTCCGCTGTGCCCTTGACAGCCACGATTTCAATCTGAAGTCTGAGAGGAGATGCAAACGTACATCAGCCTTACAGACGTGTCTGAATGATGTCTGCAATTTGTAGCAGCATTTGCATCTAAACTAACAATGCAAAGAGACTTGGACCGAACATTCGTTTCACTATGCCAAACACATTCATTTAGAGGAATACATTGACCTTTTCCTAAATAAGCTTATAATGCATGCAAACACTGGAAGGTTCCTTTACATCACAGTGCCTCTTTAAGTCATCCTTTGCAACCCTGCAGTGGAAAAAATACAGAGCACAGAAGTGCAACCAACCATTTTATGGCACATCAGTGGGCTAATTTGTTAAAGAAATAGAGGCCATGTAGTTAGATTTAAAATGAATTGAAAGGAAATGCAGGGAAACTTGACACATTACTATCATGCTTGTGTGCACAAACTGTAACATCCTTTACATGTTCAATAAATCATCTGAAAATCTCCCTCAGATTAATTGTTTTTGGTAAAAGTGATGTGCCGGTAGATGCAACTTAATGGAAGCCTCCCCTCTGATCCCATTTGTTGCAGAATAAATTTCAGCCTCTTTTCGTTGGGCTGTAGCGTAAGTTTGCATCATTAAGATTGAGAGCTTGATGGCAGATAATGGACTTTGACAGTGAAAGGGCTCCATAATGACTGATGACAACTCCGGTCTTCTGTTGTTAAAAGCACTGACGTGAAAATGCAGCCGGACTGCATTTACAGTACAGCAAGTGTTGGCACAGACACACATAATCACACATCCTGTAGTTTGTCATATGAAGTCAATTCTCTGAGTTTTTTTCCTCTCAAACACAACACACTGCAGCGAACTGTCTCAGTGTGCGTATACTGTATATTTCACAAATGCCCATCACAAGCAGTTACTCTAAGATGGACACTTATGCACTCCTGCGTTCGTTATATTGATCCATGCTTACACAAGTATTAGCACTTGCGTAGAACGAGAGGCATATTTTCACCCAAACTGGGAGCCATTGCACAGAAATACACTCACACCCATGAATCACACAAAGTTCTCACCAAATAAACACGCGCGTCCGCTTTGGGCTGGCTGATTCTTCCAAATTGAATCATATAGCAGCGGATGTATTCATTCAGTGTGTGTGATTTAACAAGATCCACTCCATCTCGTCATAAATCATAGCAATAATCTGAACCTCACATTGATTCTTGCTTTCTTAAGCCAGCCCAGAGCATTAGTTGATATCTTTAGCTCTCGTAGTCGCTTTGAACCCTTAACGCAACATCACACATGTGAAGAAAACACACAGAACTGCTTTTTTCCGTTTTAGAAGTCTTTATTCATCTGCGTAGAAAAAAAGACGACAGACCAATAAACTGAATAGCATTTTGCACCCATTTTTATGTTTATACATAAGAGTGTTTTTAATTATCACATCTGAGGATGAGATTTTAAAAGGAAAGAATTTCTACACAGAGTGAATAGTAGCTTCACTGCTCTTATAAAAAGCAACAGAAAAAAAGAAATGAAAATAAAAAAACGAAAGCTAAAAACACACTGGAGTTCCTCCATTTTTACTGGCACACAGTAACACAGGCTGGAAAAGAGAGAGAGAGCTACTGAAAGATAGACTGAAAGAAAGAATGGGTTTCAACACTTAAAGGCTCTATCTAAATGTCTGCTCTACATCCTCACTCTTCGTTCTTCTCTCTCTGGCTTCTTGTCCTCCTCTTTTAAGCTCTGGCTGTTCTCTGAAATGATTCCTCAGTTAAGGGGTTTTAGTGGGGTTCGTTAGAAGCCGACAGAGAGCAGGTGTCGCTTTCCCATGCCCCTGTTTGTGTTAAGATGCACAGTGTAGCGGTCGGGCTACGATCCCTGCAAACGGACCTGTGTGAATGCTGTGCTAAGGCCATAAAACTGGACAACCTGAGTCAACAAATGTGTACCACTGCCAGGACCTCATCAGATAAGGGTTTTCCTTTTTTAAAAGGTTTAATCTTTTACTGCAAATTTAGCTTTCATACAAGTTAAATCACTTTGTTTTGATTTGATGTTGACAGTGAGACATTCAAAATTTGTGAGGCTGCAACTTTGTTGATTTTAATTAACTGACTTTTCATTTGGTCCATAATTTAATGCACAAAAATAAATAATTATCATAGTAACACGTTAAACGGCTTCCTTCTCAAATAACAGTTTAAATTAAATTAGAAAAAGGTAGATATTTGAGTTTTGCTCTTCCTCCAAAAAAGCAGCAAATACTCAAATAAGCCGAGAAGTGGCCGTTTGGCATTTCTGCTTGAAAAGTTCAGATGGAACAATGTACCCTTTACACTGCTGAAGCCACTGTATCCGTGGCTGTATTATATCTGATTGCTCTGTCACACGAGAGATTGGAACATCGTTATCACCTCCACAGTTTGTCAGGCGTGTCATTTTTCTGTCTGTAAATTTATATTATCAGTTTTCCAATCACTATATCAATACACAAACATCACAATCACATTTACTATGATGTATTATTTTATATTTAATTTTCTTCTCCACTTAATTTTTTCTTAAATACCAATAAAAAACATGAACAACTTACATTTTTTTTAGAAAAGAAACTTCAAACACATATATCGTTATAAGTCTCACGAAAGAGTATTTAGTGAAGTCATTCCAACCGTCCCCCCCTCAGAAAATCGATTAGCTGCTAAAATCTTATTTTCAGTGAAGGTTTAGCCCGTCAATAGAAGATTAATGGGCTGCTATTAAAAGATGCACGAGTTTCTTTCACTTCATCTGCAAACATAATTTGATTACAAGACCAGACCACAATAAAAACCGGGAACATGCAGGTTTTCTGCTAAACTCTGCCGTTAACTTTTTAAAAGCTGCTTTTGAGTTAGTCGTTTGTCCTCTGTGGTGTCGGCAATCATTTTACCGTTTGATTGTCTAACCTCGCCTCTCTTTCTTGTTACGCAACATTTTATAAATTGTAATTATTGCAGGCAACTGAAAACTGGCTTTGAAGGTAGCATGCAGTCTGTTATCGCAACTAAGATAAACGTTGGGTGTAGTGGGCAAAACTTTTATCTGCTTTTTAGCCGATGATGTCACATAGTGGTCAGCCCTCTTCTTCCCTATATTCTTTTCCTTTTGTCCTTTTCTTTGCCTCCTGCCGCTGGACTGGTCCTTTAACTTGGCTCCCATCTCTTTCTTCTCCGTCCTTGCCCTCCGCCTCCAGCAAACACACCTCTCTCAGCGACTACATCCCCGAAACAGCACCCCTCTCTGTCTTCCCTCCTCGTCTTTTATGTCCTCTCCTTCCATCCACCCGTCTATCCATCACCCCTCGCCCCCCCCCCCCACACACACACATACACACTTTCTCTTTCTCTCTCCCACTCATTAGTCTTCCCATGCTGTGGTTTGTGTCTCTCGTCTCTGTCAGAACTGTTATCACTGCTGTCAGCTCCCTTGGCGAGAACAAAGTCGTCCTCTGCTCACAGCGCCACAAAAGACACGAGAGAAATAAAAGGAAAAGAGACTCAGCCGAAAAAAGGAAAAGACGGAAAGAAGGAAAAATGAAAAAGAAGGGGAGTAAACCAGAGGAAAGGAAGGGGCTAGGGACATTTCTTTTTATGTCAGCCATGATGCATTGTCATCTGGGGGTTATAACAACCATTGATTTCTCCTTCCCTTATTCCTTTTATCCATACAGCACAGAGCTTACAGTTGATAGGAAAAAATGAGTGCTATCTATACACATCGAGTGCCTTTTCCTCACATTATAAATATATCTCCTGCTAAATCAGCTAAGCCTAGTATATCAACCTCAAATAAATTACTCTGTATTATCGTGAGCTGAGAAGAATAGTAGGTTTGAAAGACACTGAGATATCCAAAAAGAGAAAACATAACCATTTATAACTATAAGTAGCGGTGAAATAAGAGCCTACTGTATTATGCAGCATACAGTAGCAGAGTATAGGACTGTTCAGTCACTCAGTAGCTTTGCCCAATCATCATAGCTCAAATCAGTCTTTACTAAGCAATCCAATCAGAATTGAACCAGCAGAGGCACAGAGGGTACTTTGGAAACCAAGGACGACGTGGCCACTTGCCAATGGAGCTGTTGTGGCTCAGGGAGTGCGTCCCTGCATCATCACGTGTAGGCATAGTCTATGTCGGGGATGCCACCCTCTCTGTAACCACGGTTGGTGCCATAAGTGACATGATGGTGGCTGGTTTGGCTGAGGATAGTGCCATTGAGGGTGCCGGCCCCATGGCTGCTCCGGTAGGTCCCGTTAGCCTGGGAGGAAGTGGAGGAAGAGGGAAAAATGGTGTGGATGTAGGTGACGTCCTCCAGCTTGGGCTGCAGGGGCTGATGGGCCATAGCCGTCATCTGAAACCCTGCAGGAGGGGCCCTAATTTCTAAGATGGAAGTGTCTTTCTTGGTGCCTGACTCTACATAGTCATCGTAATGTTTTCCACCCCGGCCCCTGTTGTAGGAGCCCGAGTCCCCCGACATGTAACCCGCTCTCTGTCCATACCAGCAGAAGATGCCAAAGATTAAGAGCAGGCTCACCAAAGCGGTGGCTCCCCCTATAATCCCAGCCAATGGCAAGGCAGTCAGCTCTGAGTCCTGCCCCTCTTTATCAGACCCCTCTCCTCCGGTGTTGACCAGCGCCTCTCCAGTCTCTATCTGAGCACAGGCCGGGGCCGAGTCTTTACTGTCTGTTTCTATGGTGCCGACGCGAGATGAACCCATATTGGAGCCCCCAAAAGAGCTCTCCTGGCGTAGCGGCAGCAGGCAGATGAGGTAATGGGAGCGCGGGCTGAGCTGGGTGAGCAGATACTGCCGCCGTTCTCCTGGTACCAGAGTCTCTGTTATTGACCCAAGAGCCGCACTGCTGCCCAGCCTCAGCCAGGAAAGGCGGAAGGAAGGTGCCGGCTGCGGGCACAGCCAGGTCACCAGCACACTGTCTGAGGAGAGAGGCTTCACAGTTAGCTCTAAGGCTCCTTCAGATACCTGCCCGCCTTCCCCTGGAGGCAGGGGCATAACAAGGCCTGGTCGCTTGGCTCGTAGAGTGAACAGGGAACCTTGTGTGGGAACCAGCAAAGAGGAAGTTGTTGTGGTTTCTGTGGGAACTGCTTCGTAACCGACTCCGTCTTTCTCTGCTGCGTTCACCCCTACCCCTGTGCTGGGACCAGCAGGAGGACCTTCGCACTGCTCCATCAGCGATGTTAGGTCTCTGAGCATCTGCCCTCTTACCGTCTCCGGCCCCTGGCAGGTGAGACCTCTGACGGTCACGGCCGACCCCCGCCCGTGCATCCAGGCGTGGAGCCAGCGGAGGTTGCAGCCGCAGTACCAGGGGTTCCCTCGCAGCAGCAGCAGCTCCAGGCTTTCCGTGTCTCTCAGGAGTCCGCGAGGGAGGCTGGTCAGGTTGTTCCCCGACAGGTCCAGCCTCTGCAGGTGCCGCATGCCGTCCAGCGCCCCCCTCGGTATGTGGGTCATGCCGTTGTCTTGTAGATGGAGTCGAACAAGATGCGCCGAAGGCAGGTTGACAGGCGGAGACTGCAGAGCATTCCTGACCAGCGACAGCTCCGTCAGGTTGGCTAGGCGCGAAAATGTGTCGTCTGCGATGCGCGTGTTGGCCAGTAGGTTCCCGTCCAGGACCAGACGTCGCAGAGAGGAGAGCCCGCGAAAGGCGTGCGTGGGAATGGTGCTGATTCTGTTGTCGTCCAGTCGCAGCTCTTCCAATGACGCCGGGAGGCCGGCCGGGATGCTCGACAGGTGGTTCCGAGACAGAAACAGAAGTCGAAGCCGCGGAGTCCCGGAAAACGCTCGTTCTTGGATGCTAACCGTGGATATAGAGTTATCATCCAGGTGTAAACGTTCTAGTAGCGGTAACTTAGCCAAAGCCGATCGCGGTAACGTTCGTATATTATTATCTTGTAAGTGGAGCTCTCTTAAGGAAGGCGGGAGGTGTATGGGAAATTCATCCAGCTGGTTGGCGTACAGGTAAATCACTCGTATGGAAGTGCTGCGCTCCAGCGACGGGGGCAACCCGGCGTTACTCAGCCGGTTGCTCTGCAGGTAGAGGATGGCAGCCGTTAACGGCAGCGGAGGAATTAGACTCAGGCCACGGTCGTTGCAGTAGACAAAACCCTCGTCACAGCGACACACAGAGGGACAAACAATGCCTTCGTCTCCCTCGCCAGTTTCCATGGCAATTGCTGCTGCCGCCAGCTCCAGCACCTCAGCCAATAAGGTGAGCACAAGTAGGAGCAGAAAGAGCCAATCGCGGAGCTCTGCGAGACTTTCGGCTGCCATGTTGGTGCACAGCTGATGACTGAAAGAGGAAAAAAAAGGGAAACAATGTTAATATAGAAGTAAAAACACCCCATTTAATGAGAGAGTGACAAGCTGGAGAGTTGAGTTTCACTAAAATTCTAAAACAGAAAGTACTTTAACTTCTACCTGCTGAAAAAAGTTTAAAGTTGAGTAAAGGTTTGGTTGGTCAAATGTGCTTCTTGGTATTATATGGGTCAGAGCTTCCAAGCAGAAGAAAAACTGATATGTAGGGCCCAGAGTGCAATGAGGGGTGGAGCGACCGGGCGATGAAGATTACAGGAATCAGGGAAAGCAAAGGAACAACAGAAATGGAGAAAATTGGATAGTGACAGTTGAAGTGAAGGAAAATAAGTGAAGAGGGTTTTTTTCCTAGTCTCTAGTCAGATTAACTGAATTGGAGTGAGTGACATGGAAGTAAAGTGGAAGAGAGATCAGGGAGAAGGAGATCAGATTAATTGCCCGCTATACGGTTGATGGCTTTAAAAACAACAGCAAGTATGAAGAAGTGACAGTTCTAGATCTGACCCTGAAATAAATGCATAATGAGCACGCAGCGGAGTTTTAAAGGTTTCTGACAGTTCACTCAGACACTCAGTGTATACGTTTGTGGTCATGACCAAAACATACATAGAGAATATCACACAAATTAATAAGCCGGCTGCATGCAACACATTCACACACTGAGCAGTCAATATAATCTGACATGTATAATGCATGTTTTCTTCCAGCAGTTATTGTTTGTGAAATTTCTATAAATTATTCAGTAAAGTGGTCGTGAAATCCCCAGAAATGTTGTTGTGAGATGTTTGACAGAGAAGCATTTTTCTGCAACATTTATATGCTCCGTGGTCGATATTTTATGACTTGTCTCCCTGCGAATCCACAATGCCAACATCAATAACCTGAATTTACAATTCAGATAAAATGATGTCTGCGGACCCACACTCACAGAGCTTTTAATAATAAACCCTGGCGATAGTTATTGAAATCACAATGTGGCGAGCTCTTATTTAAATCCCTTCTTTTGGGTCGCCCCCAGCTGGAAAATACGCCCTGACATGAAATGCCTGACATGATTTGACAGCACATTTGATAAACAAATTGTCTGAAGGCAAGTTTTTTTTTTTTCTTCCTTCTTCTTCTTCTACCCCCTCTGCACATGCACGTGTGTATGTGTGTTTGTATGTGAACCCAGTGCTACATGCAAAATTGCCTCTTGGCTGCAGTCAAAATCCATGCAAAGCAAACAAGAGATGGCAACAATAGAGAAGATGAAGGGAGGGAGGAAGGCAAGGAGGAGACAGATGGAGAGTTGGACAGTCGGGCCGAGGAGGAGACGAGGGGAAATGAGTCCCTGGCAGTGAAGACTGAAGTCATATCAGCTGAGTTTGCTGTGAAAAGAAGAATGACTGTAGACAGTGTTAGGTGTAAAAATAGCTGCGTTTGGATACCTTTACATGCTTGTCCTGTGCATGTGTGTGTGTGTGTGTGTGTGTGTGTGTGTGTGTGTGTGTGTGTGTGTGTGTGTGTGTGACAGATCTATATCAACAACACCCGTCTCCTATATGCGCCAGACACAGAAGGTATTCTATATATA
>JBBBVT010000007.1:17022525-17039047 GCA_037177035.1 Craterocephalus eyresii
ACACACACACACACACACACACACACACACACACACACACACACACACACACACACACACACACATATATATATATAAATTAATAAATGCTCTTCTGTATGACCATTTAGTAGCTTTATCAGGCTTTAGACACACTGTTCACTGTTTAGGGGGGATTGCAGGATATTAACCTGATCAATTATCCATTTCCATCCACACTTTGCTTCAGAATAATTTGGAACAGCGAAATAAAAGTGACAGCTGCGATACTTGGCGCTGCACTCTCTCTATGCACCTTAGGGGAGTAGGACATAGGAAGAGAGGGGGCAGGAGTGAGGGATTAATAGTTTCTGAGCTGGAGACTGAAGTCTGAGTACTTTGTAATCATGTGGCTGCCTAACCCCAGTGTTAGCGAGGTTGATGAGCACGCGTCCCTGCTGACACACACACTCTCTCTACATGTACTCTTCTGAATATTAATATGGAGGGAAGAATTCCTCTGAGCTCCATTGTCAGATAGAGTATTGTTCTCTGCTGGCCTCTCCCTCGGCTCGTGTGCACGCGTGTTCGCTATTAATGCCCAGCGTGGTGTCTACATTGTGTGCTTATGCATATTTTGCCCGTGTATTCATGGCATGCGAGTGTCGGCTGCAGCAGAGCAGCAGTTAAAGGGGCAGCGAGGGAACTGCGGAGTGTGTTTGTGGCCCAGCACGGCCCATAAAGACGACTGGCCTGAGAACACTTGAACCAGCCATCAGGGCCAAACATTGGCAATTATTTCACCTAGAGGCACTATCTGTAAAATGAACGCGCTCATTAAAAAGAGTGCACACACATGTATGAATTCAGATGAGCGTGCACGAGTCAATTTAGCTGCAGAGCAAATATATGGCAACACAAATGCTTGTCTTTCAATCAGAGAGTAATGTGCTGTTTATGATGTTCGGCTGTGCACTCGTGCACGTGCGTGCGTGTGTGCGTGTGTGTGTATACATCTGTGTGGATTTATGTGTGTGCCACTGTTTAACTACCCCGCACACGTAACCTCCCCATCTCTGCCTCCCTGTTTCTCATTTACTGAGCCAGCGCCAGAGAGGAGTGTGGGGAAACGAGAAAATAAGTGATAGGGGAGAAAGAGAAAGAGAGATGGTGAAATAGAGAGAGCGAGGAGGAGGAGGGGGTTGGGGGTTTACATGGGGAGAAACGGAGGGAGGCCGGAGTAAAAAGGGAGAGAGAACGGGAAGAGGGGAAGATAGAGGGGCAGGAAGAAGGAGGCAGCAGATTTATGAAGCCATTGGAATGTAATTTGGAGGCAGAAATTACTGTCAGCCTGAGAAAGGTTTAAAGTCAGCGGAGCCTGAATCCAGGGCCTTCTTCTGTGTTTGTTAGTACGGCAAGTATCATAGACAAATGGATTGTAAATGCAGTGCAGGATAAAACCACACAAGCTCGGCAGTTTCTTGTCGCACACGCCGAATTCTGTGTGTGGGTGTGTGTAGGCCGTCTTCACATCCCCCCGCCTCCTCCTCGCACGAGTGACACGGCGGTGTGGCATCAGAACATCGCCCAGCATTCATATTTAACAGCTCATCTTTCATCCATGCTTGAAGACGCATACACACACAGACACACATTTTCTTTCACACGGGCACTGAATTTTCCCCGTCAGACTCCGAAGGCCATGACTCCGGCAGAATCAGTCGAGGGTGCCGGCATGGACAGAACAAAGGCGGCGGGAAGGGGAGGAGGAGGGGGGGTGTTTCAAGGATGGACAGAGAAAAAGGTAGAGGTGGGAAAGGGAAAAGAGAGCGTGTGAGTTAGAGAGGGTAAAAAGAAGAGTGAGAGGGATGTGACTAGCTTTCTAACACAGCAGCACACAGCTTCCATTTAGCCTGAGAGGGTGGGGGCCGAGAGGCGGAGAGATGAGGGGAGCGACAGAGCAGGGATAATCAGCAGAGATCTGAAGGAAGGGAAAGGCTCAATACGGTGTGTTTTTCATGATGTAGCATCAATTTGACACTCAGCTGTAATGCACGCACCACAGGTTTACTTTGTTTAGCTCTTAATTTTTGCTCGGATCTCTCTTTAATTAGCTGCAGGGAGCAAACAAGACAGACAGATAAGGCTGGCTGGTTTTCATAGTTTACTTTTCGTTTTAACCCAAGATTTCCCAAATGAGAAAACTAAATCAACAGCATTTGTCTGCTTCTCAGGACCGTCTGACTTTTCCGGGTGTTGCACCTTCTGCTATTCTACCTAATGCAGTTACTCAAGAATGTTTATATTGATGCACCAATTGATTGGCTGGTTATCAGAATCTCTATTTTCAGTGCATATAGGAGTCTTTAACTCTGGAAAAGAAAAAAAAACACCACAGAAATAGCGAGACAGCTAAAGACAGTAGCGTGCAAACATGTCTTCAATCTGAAAGGTTTTCAATGTGGCGAAAGCAAAGCCAAAGCTCGCAGTTTATAATAATGTGAGTCACAGGAGCCATGGTAAATTACATACCAGTCTATTGGAGACAACAAAGCAATGAAGCTTTTTTTTAAAGTCATTGTTTTTTATAGTTAAAATGTTCAATCAAAAATAGATGTATACTAAAGGAAATTTATGCTGGTTGATTGTGGTTTATGGAAAGCGAAACTAAACTGATGAAAATGGCGAAATCAGCAAGGTGGGATTTGAAACATAATTGCCCCCCCTCAAAAAGAAATGTAAGTTGGACATCTAATATGTGATCAATAAGATAAGGGCTATTGATGCTAATTCTTAAACCAGAGCTCCAGACAAAGGAAGAGATTTTGCAAATTAAAGAGCTGAAGTCCAACTTCAGACTGAGAGATTGATTGAACATGATGGAAATCCTTGAAATGGAGAATAAAATGTACCATAGAAACTAATGTTTCCATTTGAGCAGCAAACTTACTGTGGGAGTGGATGGGGGTTGGGGGTAGTATTCTGTAAATATGGTTAAATATTGTGGTTATATATCTTGTCATAATTGACTGTGAAGAAACAATAAACATGTTTGGGGAAAAAAAAAGCTACTCAAGTTTAAGAAAACTAGATTGCAGTAAATGTACATATCCGCAACAAAACTCAAACCATTGATAGATGAAGTGAATTGCATCCATCATTTTGTTACAATGCAGTGCTCTGCTGAAAGCCGGTGTTCCTTGCTTTCATGTTGATGTTATTTTGCAAAATGCAATGCCTCCAGCTACACACCTAAAGCCTGAGGAACACGCCAGAAGCTCGAGCCTTTTACATGACTTCCAAACTCCCCAGATCCCAATCCAATTGAGCATCTGCAGGATGCGCTCAAACAAGTCTGCGCCACTGAAGCCTAGCCCCACAACACACAGGACCCAGTGGTCCCATGCCAACGCCCCAACGGATCTTTGCCGAAATGAGAGGAAAACACCAGGCAGGTGGTTTTAATTTAGGATCGTTGGTTTAAGTTAAGTCACAAAAACTGTTTGGAAGATGGTTTAAGTGACTCCTTGACAAAGTAAAGAAACCACACTTTATATAAAAATGTTTTAGGTTAGTCAGAAGCCTTGGCTGAATGATGTGAAAAACAACGGGTCAGTTATCAAAGTGATTAAATGGGTAGATGTAGCGGGGGGGCTGAAAATCCTGCAAACTCCTGTGTTAAATACACCAACTACTGAAGCTGCAATCCTCGGGTGACTGAGTGAACCGGAGCATCCAGCCACAGCAAACTTCCAGATGGAATATGGTGTCGGAAAGCGCGACGCGACCGCTCCACTGTGCTTCTGCAGTCAGTCGGACCGAGGAGGTTAACGTTAATGTTAACGAAGTGTTAGCAACAGCAACATTTTATGTGAATCATTGAAAGTTTTGCCTCCGAGTGATGTTTCAGATTACTCTTTCCAACAGGACCCTTTTGTCATCATGATCCACTGTGGATATTATTCCACGGATGATGGTCGTCTCTTAACGGGATCTCATGTGGAGCAACATTTCTCACTGAGTATCAATGTGCAGCTGAATATCAGCCATAGGTGACGACTCACTTTAGTGTTTATGTGTCAGTGCTTTCAGACAGACACCTTTCTGGTTCTGGAGAAACTCTGTGTTTTCTGTGAATTATCTGTGTAGTTCAACCAGTAAAAAGAGGGAGGATGTTACTTACGGAGGTTAAACACAGACATCTTGGAAATTTGGTCCGAAGGGTTCATGGTTAAGTCATCAGGCTCTATTATAAACTATGGTTTTGCAAAATAAATATATTAAGACGACGGAAAGTTTTACGCGTGTCGGCTCAGCTGACTGCGTCATTTCTCCGACTCGGTAGCAGGACTACTGAGGTGAAGAATAAGTCAGTTGTTCTGCCATCTTTTCTGTAAACACCCTTGAAATGTATTCAGTTATGTGTTGTTACTGAGTCGGAGGCCACAAATAAACCAAACCAGCTCCTATTAACGCTGCACCTTCTGTGGAACTAGCTTGACTTCGTTCGTTGGTCTGTTTACTTTTTGCTTTGAGTGTGTGAGCGCTTGTATGTGGCGAGGGGAAGCACTGAGCGTGATGCTGATTGCTAAAGCCCAAGGAGAATGTTTGCGGGGCATGAAAAATCTGAAAAGATCCAGATTTTCATTAAAAATAAATCGGCATAAACACTAATTTGAATTAATCGATTAAATTGATACATCTCCCAGCCCCAATATATGAAACTCACTGTGCGATTAGGGCACTTGCACATGATATAATGATTCCCACAAACCTAGTTCTTGTCATGTGTGAAATTACAGTGATGTGTAAAAATGTGTAGTGAAGGTTTGCATGTCAAAGACAAAGACTTTCACTACAGATGCGCTTTCTCCTCTCTCTGAGCTCTGATGTTCCTTTCGGTAAGACGATCCATTCATAGAAAAAAAAACACCAGAAGAAAAGATTGTCGCTTGTAGCGGGGCTGGTGTCTGTAATGTTGGTAATGAGCCAAATCCTCCGGCTCCTCTGGTAGCGCTGGTGCTGGGAACGTCACCAAGCAGCCCAAAGGAAGGTTTCTGGCTCCGAATATATCCGTGGCTTGAACATCGACAAAAAACGCACAATTAAATGTACATTGTTGTGCCTTTATCTTCAACTCTGCGTCATCATGTTGTTTCTAACACAGCAGATGTAATGAAAACGGGTAGATTCAGAGGCGCTTTGCAGTGTGAAGAAGAAATGAAAAGACTTCCTAAAACTTTATAGCTTAATGACACAAAATTACTGAAGTCATCGGATGACATCGACCAGAAAAAAGCAATGATGTTATCCCGTGGTCACGCATTATTAAGTAGTGGCCACGGATTACTAACCCGATCAATGAGATCATTAACTTGTGGCCAGGCGTTAGTTAAGCACATTTATGGGCAGTTATCATTTAATTTGATTGTATTTTAATGTTGAGATTTATTATAGAGTTGTAACCGAGCGTATTGGCTTGTAAATGCATTAGTAATCCATGCCTACAATTTATGAATGCATTGCACCAGGTTAGTTTTTTTATAGACGTCACCAAACTGCTCAGTACTCAGTAAATCGGTTACAACAATTTTTTCTCATCTGGTTAAATTCATGTAAGAGATGGAAACGTCGCAATATGATTGAAAAAGGTCTGCCAGAAATGCCAGTAAGCAGTTGCAGGTAAATTTGTGACAGATATTGACAAAATTCAGTTCACTTTAATATTGAATTAATCCACCATCATAGTTCATTAACATACACGATAACCAGATCAAAGCAAAACTGTAAAGGAACTCAGCATACAGAAGAGGATGGGGAATAAAATTGACTGAATAACACAAACCTCACCAGTCTGATGCTCATTTCAGAGCGCGATGCTGCCCATGTCAAGTTTAAGAATAGCAGAGCTCTTATCAGATGGCAAGAGATTAAGTAAGAGATGGAGAACAGAGGACAGAACAGATCATGGAGGGAAAATGACTTTTTACACTGATGCAGCTCAAAAAGTCAGCTCTTTACCAAAGGCTGACATGAACAGGTTAAAGGATCATGGAGAGAGGGGAGACAAGGGACCTATCTGTGAGATGAGCAACTAAGAAAGGAGAAAGAGACAACAAATTAAAGCTCTGAGGTATGCGTAGGACACCACAAGGTAATACCCACCCCCTCACCCCCAAAAGAAAAAAATGAAGTTACCCTTACTGGTATGCCATTCTTTTGGTAATACTGGAAGACCACTATTGGCTGTGTGTGTTGCATGGACCTTATCCCTGAAAATCGGACTGGATAAAATGTGACCTCACATCTGCTTAACTGGAGCTATAAAGTGCATCATCCCGATTTGGAGCAGAAATTACTATCTATGAAAAAAACCACACACACAACAAGCCTCACAACAGCCCTATATTAATGTGTCGATTCCGCCCCGATCACTTTGAAATGGAGCTAGTGATCAGATTAACGGTAATTCTGTGTAAGCCCAGAGCACAGAGGTGCAGCAGCTTAGGTGACAGTAATGTACTAACATTCCTCTCACTTCTATCCTATTTGACACTTTATGCAATAAAACCGAGCTTTGTTTGGCTGCACTTTGAATAGTCCTGTACATGAAATGTGCTATACAAATAAACCAGCCTGGCAAAGTGTTATTCACAGCGAAGTGCCATTTTTCTTTTTCTCATTCAACGCTGAGCAAAGGGTCCCTTAATATACAGCTGTAGGAGTGTGAGGCGGCGCTCTAAAAATTACATTTTCTGCTGGTGAACACATGTAGAGAAATAAACGTCTCAGCGCTGATAAATGTCATGGGAAATGCCTGCTTTATTTAATCTGAACGGAGATGAGTAGACGATCAGCAGGTGTTCTCTGAAAACAGTCTTTGAAACACAAATAAACACCTGGAAAATTCTTCCACAACTTTCCAACACTTTATGGAATAAATATAAATGTAATCACCTTCACATTTTCTCATTCTTACCCACACACTTTCTTGCTCTTTTGACCTGTGAGGTGACTTTTTCCCTCTTTTCCTGCAAACAGCTCCCTGTTCTTGCTGCCAGTGACGATAATGGCAACACTATTATACAGCGTGACAACACTACCTCCCACTTACTTTCTAAGGCAGTTCACACCGTCCCTGCCTCTGTCTTTCTCTGCTTATTTCCATCCACTACCTATCACTCAGGATAGCGTTTAGGTCAATTATCTCTGAATTTGCTTAAAGAAAAACTTTGGGATGCTGGAAAGTGTTAAGTGTCATTTGTAGATCGTTTTGAAAGGTTTTTTTTTTCAGTTTGAGTATTTATTTATTTTTAAAAGTTGTTGTCATACTCTATATGATCTTTCACATCCTTTTTCAATTTGCTAATTTTCTCTCTCACATTTAGATTTTATGTATTTTTTCAAAAGATTTATTCCACAGATTATTCTACTTTTGTACTTTTTTGGACTAGAGATGAGTCAAATTATTGGTTCAGGTAGTGTATGTAATTATTGATAGTGACATGTAGGGCTGGGCGATATGAACCAATTTTCATATCTTTCATATCATATTTTTCCTTAATCACGATACACGATATATATCTCAATATAAATTATTTTGGTAAAGTAAACAAAGAGAGAGTTCAAATTTACAGCCTTGAGTGCTAAATGCACTTTTATCCAGGATCAAAAGCACATGTGCAGTAAAATATTTGACTGAAATAAAAGCAGATGTTTATTAAAATAATAAAAAATGCTTTTCAATGAGCATAACAAGATACAGTTGTGCAAAATGCTAAAAAAGAGAGATTTTTTTAACTTAAAACAGCTAACTCGATATAAACAATATTCCGTATTCTATATCTTGTGTGACAAAGCCTCGATATATCTGAAAATCTCTATGTATTGCCCAGCCCTAGTGACATGTTATTTAACTGTTCGTCATATTAACTGATGAGAAACATGTAAGCTAATGAACTACCTGCACTGTTTAAAGGTTAATTGTTTTAAATTGCTTGAAATTTCTTCACCTTAAACCAGCAATGTTTCTAGGTACACATCCTGCACCCTTACATATAAGAATCTGAAAGGACACAGTAAACTCATAATAGATGAGTCCCAGGGACCCACTTCATTTGTGCCATAACAAACGCTACATGATGAACACAAACCTGTGTTTAAAACAGTAACAAGCAAAAGAAGCTTTGCTCTCAGCAGACCAGACAAGCGCTGTGCCAACCTGCTGTGCATCTAAGACACACGCTGACATGATGCCTCACAGCATCACATGTTGGTTTAGCCGCTCCCAAAACAACAAGCCAGCCACCGCGGATTTCATTTCAACTATAATAAATAAATAAACAATAATAAAAACAAAAAAAACTTCATAGTAGGTAACTCGTGTCTGTACTCCTTGATGATGAGCTCATTCATGTTGAATGTTTTGGGGGAAGTGCTATGAGTTACAATACAATTGCTACAGTTACAATAAATTATGTAGATTGTTCAAACTTTCTAATGGCAACCTCTCTAAAACATGGTCATGTACTTGTTGGGGTGCAAAGTATAGCACTATATGCACAGATTAGTTAACAGTACAGTGTTCGTCATTTTTGAGTATCTGACTGTAGCTTGGGGCTGCCTTATTGAAGCATTACACTGTCTGCAATAACTTCCTATATTTTATTATTTATTTATGAACTCATTAATGTAAGAACAAAGTTTTTTTTATCAGTATTAATGTTATAAACTGTAACGCAACAGCATATTGACAATTAAGACAAACCGTCTTATATTAAACCCTTTCCTCCTGCCTGGATGCACTGTCTGTGGGTACTGCGAGAGTCTCTAGGCATTTTCTTTCTTTTTCTCTTCTAAACAGCAATAGCAGGGCAAACCTCCAACAGTGATCAACCACTGAGAGGCAAGCACCGCAAATGGGAAATTTCAATAGGTAGGTTCAGAAACCTATTGTCAGAGGGGGAGAGAGAAGATGAAAAAGGAGTCAAGAAGGGGCTAAAAAAGAAAGATGGAAGGAGGGGAGCGTAGATGGAGGCGGACAGGGAGACAAAGTGAGCTACAGAGTTTTTGCCCTGGAGGAAGCCAGTTTCCAAAGCAGGAGCGAACAGCAGAGGAGGGAGTAAACTAGACTTTGAGAGAGAGCGTGGCTGGAGAGAAAGAAAAGTAGAAGAGGAGGAGGAGAAAGAGGAGGAGGAATGGGGTCAGGAGTGACCAAAGAGCTGACGAGATGAGGTGCAAAAAAGGAGAACAACAGTAGGAGAGGCAGCGATGAGCTGAGAAGCACACAAATGACATTCTGACTGAGGGTGTTTTGCATAAATATGGTGCAAGTAATGAAAATGCTGGCGGCTTCATTTTAAACACAGCAGCTAATAATTAAAACAGTCAGACCTCACACTGTGGGCTACTGAGACAGCGCATAGATTTTTATGCATAAGTGGCAAATAAACTGTATTATCTCTCTAGGGGCTCGGTGAGGGCTGCAGCCCTGGGTGCTGACTGTATATTCACAGGGTTGTAAACAATACTCCAACTACTTCACCCCTCACACATCACCTGAAATCAGGTCTGAATAAAAACAGGGTTATTCATGGGTATTATTTTGTATTTGCAGCTGCCCCACAAAAAAAACTCTTTCTCTTAAACTTTCAATAAAAGATTTGGTTTGTAAAATAATTCCCAATATCTCCTCTTCTGTTGTACTTTACAAGTGGAAGAGCCGGTGAAAGCCTCTAAGATGGAGGCTTTTAGAAGGGTCGGCAGCTCTTGAAAGGAGGATGAGGCAGGTTTCATTACAGGTTTTACCGACTGACACCCCTGAAGCTGCGAGAAAAATCCTCCCACAACAAGCTGGAATTATTTCTCTGCTCAGCCATGTGCAATAAAGCAATAACATTAATAAAAACATTTTGGTAGCTGTGGCGCCTCCGCCACAGTGAACGGTGTAACCTGGCTCATGTCTGAATGGAGCATCTTTAATATGGGCTTGTTGTATCAGCTTGTTTTCTATCAATATTGAGAGGAATACATCAAATCAGTCTGCCAAGAAAAAAAAACCCATCCACCTGCCTGCAACACAGTACTGTCGACTAGGATATGCCATGATATACCCCATTTCACAGTGTAACACGTTTCTGCTGGCAGCCCGGCGTGCATACACACCACTTTATGATAGTATGTGGATAAATAATCCCATTAAATATGATTGAAGGTTTTTACAGCCCTCTCCGTCTTTTTCTCTCTGTTTCTGGCTCGGAGTGAGGTACGTGCAGGAAGTACCTACAGACAGATAATTTATGGGTCAGACACCTTTACACACACTTAGACCCATGCACCCACACACAATAGTCCACCAGAAGGCACTCTTAGATAAGTCACAGTTACTCGCAGAAGGTTAAACTTGGCACTTGTGCTTCTGGAAGAAAATCTCTGGAGTGTGTGTGTGTGTGTCTGTGTATGTATGCATGTGTGTGCGATGACAGGAAAAACGAGAAAAAGTCGCTTTAAATCCAGTAAGATGTGAAGTATGTGCACCCTCCGTGTGGCAAGCTAAACTACAAATCCAACTGACAAGCCTTCTGCCTTTTACCCACCAACGCTTTATAGCCCTTTCTGTTATTTGCTCTCACTCTTAGTTTCATTATTATCTCAGAGAGGGGAAAAAAATATTCCACTGGAGCTTTACATTTTGAACAAAAAAACCCACCTTCAGTGTGAAATGTGCTGTTACTGAGCAAAGAAGTCTGTCAGCAGGCTGTCGTTCTGTTTATCTTTGCTCCTCATTATAAAGAGACAGTGAACACACTCCAGAAAAGCTACGGGCTAATTATCAAAGCTTATTCAAGCTCAGAGACGAGCACAACCCCTGCATACCTGTTCTATTGGAATCTAGTGCATCGGGTCAATTATATTCCTTCTAGTCGCCTCACAATCAGGCACCATCTTGCCACGCTTTGCAGAGTGTTGCTTTGTCTGAGCTCAGCTCAGTAATTGGCACGTGTACATGTTCATTTCTTTCTTGAGTCATCTGGGATACTATGCCCGTGTTTGCCACTCTTTGTTGCTTAATTTGGCATTTGCTTCTTTTAAGGCACTCTTTCCAAATGTGGTCAATTCAGTTGAGCAGATTTATCATCATGCTTAATCACTTTGGTAATTAGCCTAAATCTGTTGTGGATTTATAGTCAGTGTTTTGGTTTGTACTCTGGTTTTGTTGCTATCCTGGTTTACAGGATAGGAGTGAAAACAAGTAAACATGCATTAGTGGTACAAAAAGAGCTTTTTGAAAAACGTATGTAGCATTACGGACTTGATTTTAAAGGGAAGGGAAAAGGAATCATACATAATTGCATTCAGCACACTGACACATTATATTTGAACCCCCCCACTGTTTGTCATTAAGCAATGGGCTGTGTCAGGAAAGCGCCAGCAGCAATGACACACAGTTAGTTCCCACCCCAAATTTAAAGTTGAACTTTTTTAAAAACACAAGTTTCAGATTACATGCTTCACATGTCATAGCAACAGTAATTTTTGCTGCAGGCAACATACTCAGACTGCTACAACAGATTGGACTGTGGTGGAACTGGTGAGAAATTGGAAAATGTGGACAATATGGAGCTTGTGGCACACTGATGCAATCACAAATGTTCTACATTTTCTGCTAATACAAAGCTCTCCAACTTTTGTTTATTTTATCATTCAAGCTTATCTGTTGTTCTATTTGAATTCTGCACATCAAATACAGTCCTAATCCTTAAAAAAAACCTATTAGTAGGGAAGATGTACAATCTTTCATGTCTCTTTTTCATGTATGAGTAGTCACATCACAGTGCATGCAGAGAACTGCTGCAGTCTAAAAAAAAAACACTTTTATAAATGAATTGATGGATCTTTATTGCTGAAGCAATCTGTAAACCTCGGCCATAACTTCTTGATTTATTCATTAGTACTTTCATACCTGTCTTTTTTCATCAGCTTTCTGAGCCTTTGATTGAATTAGGATAAAAAAGAATCTCCTCTCTACCTTAACTGACCTCCTCATCTAGATCAGTGGTTCCCAAACTGGGGGTCACAAGATCACCTTTGAAAAATATATAACCAATTTTTTTTTAAATGGGAGATTCTTATGTAAATAACTAGTTAAACCATTAATGTGGAGATAAATCTAAATTTAGCATCTTGATTTCTTAACACAATGCATTAATCCACATGAATCATCCTTATCTATGAAGATGGACGGTTCTCAAGCCTCATATTTAGAGGCAGGGTGACTCAATTTAGATCATACAGTCACTAATTGCTGTTGCAGAACAGGGGGTCATGAACACCAATGTGTACAGTATGTTATCTTGAGGGTTTGAGAGTTTGGGAACCTCTGATCTAGATGATCACATTTTTATGTCTTAGCTTTACTAATACCACAGGCATCATTTTTCTCTTTTTCTTTCTGGGGCTGTTTTTGTCACAGTGCCGCAGTTATGCCAGCTATTAATCATGCTACCTTACAATTATTTTTCTTTACAGCAAAAAGCTCTGTAACAGCAGTTTATTTGTGTATTTATATAGTTCTCTATTTTCATTGTGAGCCGCTGCCGTGAACTATGCCTCTGGAGACCCTTAGAGCTGGAAAAAAAAACCAACAGATTCTTTTTCAAAGGTGAGACAGTTATTTGGCTGATTTGTAGATAATTCAGTCTGCGGAAAATTATTGCCGACAAATGTGCTAATAAGTTAACAGCTGTAGTCTGATGATTTAAAGTCAGACATTTACTGGTTGCAGCTATGCTTTGTGATGTAACACTTGACTAAATGTAGTGAGATCTTGAGTGGAGGCTCACAGTCCTCTTGGTCACATAAATTATAAATTTGTCAGGCAAATTGTCTACTTATTAAAAAAGATAAAAGAAAAGAGCCTTTTCTTCTATAAAAGTTGAACTACAAAACAACAGCCCAGCCTGCATGTCAAAGTCACGGCTGTAACGATTCATGTCCCTTCGCACCTCAGTGTCTATCTTCCATCTTTTAAATATCACATGTTTTTGTTGACAACAAGAGGTTTTCTGGTGTAATCCCGTCTACTTTGTGTTGGATCTTTTCAGCTGTATGTGAAAACTATTTCTTTCATCTTAATGGAACAACTAATTTCTTGTTTTTTTCCTAATATATTTATTTTTCATGTTCTAGGTGCTCATTGACAGTATTTCTGGGCCTGCACCTGTGGCAGGATTAAAGCCAGGTGAGGGAACAGTTCAGGGGTTCTGCAATGATGCATTTTAAGTAGATATAAGCTACATCTCGTGTATTTTCTCACCTGATTGTCACATCGCTCCTCAACGCTAACAAATACACAACACACACTTTATTGCACATATATATATATAAATATATACTGGAATGCCTTTATTTCTGTATGTTCATGCCTTTGTGTCCGAAAGCGTCCTAAATTGTTAAAATCTTCTCTTGAGTAATGCATCTCCCTAATGTGCTTATCTGGCATCTGCTGTGGGCTATATTTATTTCAGGTTTTCCGGGTATTGTATTTATGATGTCTTTTTGGGACAGTCTCAGCCAAAACCAAGGCATAACCTCAATTATGTAAAAGCACAGCTTGCTTCAGTGTCATATTGCCTCCTACAGTAGATGTCAAGAAGAATTAAATAATACAGTAACTGAGTCTACACAGAATCCATTTTTACATTTTTGTGTTCAAGTCTGATTACTGTAAATGGTATAGAGATTTCTTCTATTCAGATGGAAGAGAAAAGCGAGAAGGAAATGTGGGTTTGTCTCCCTGAAGCCTTTATATTGATGTGCCTTGTTTTGGGCCATCCTGGGGTCTTAATTAGCTGCATTATCCCAAATATAACACAAGTTATATGTGGATATCCTATCTGGGAAAAGAAAAGCATGGTATAAAAAGGCAACAATTAAAGGAAACAAAACCAGATCCTCAGCAGGAGTGCTTGGATGTGGTTTGACTAGATGACAGCATCTGAACAGCCCACTGTTAGTCATCAGGGTGGTGGGCAAACACTCTATTTTCCCTCTTTTTTAAAAGCGTTCTTAACTAATTAAAATTATCAAGAAGTATCTCTGTTACTACCACCTTAAGAGCTGCTTAAACTCTGTAAATGCTGCAAAAAGGTGATGCAGTGCTTCCTTTCTTATCATCATTTGCACCTGATCATTCTTTTTGAATAGAGGGGACAGTATGCTGCGCCATCATTCCTTACAGCGGCAACATCCAACACATAATGAGCTTGTAATTGTATCAGAATCGGCGCATTAACCCTAACACAGACGTGTCGCTTTCTAGAACAAAACATCGTGTGGCTAGGTAATTTTTTAAGTCAGCATGGTAGAAACAAAGAATGCTGATGAAGAAATTTGTTGATGTAACACTTGCTGAAATATTATCTTAATACAATAATACATAAAAGATTTCTCTACCATCCTGCTTGTTTCTCTCTATTCTCCATGTTTATTCTAACTTGGCTTTTGTGAAACAACAATGTAAATATGGCAGATTAAGGACTAGGTGTGAATGCTGCTTGTGAAGATCAGCTGGTGCATAGCTGAGCTTTTATTCCTAAAGTCTTCTTCATGAACCGTCCTTCACATCTTGACCCCATAATGTTTTCTGGGTCAAGGACAAGTGCTTAGAAAAGACAGGGTATGGTGGATGTGCTGGAAAAAAATGCATCTTAGGTCTTTGCCTGTACACTTCTCCCTGACCCTGATAGAAAACATCATGAGTTCAGGTGGAGGAAAGACTGCAGGAGATTGTGGTCAGTGATTGATGCTTAACTACACAAGCAGCTGTGATGTGGGTTTACTCATAATTACAACTTTTTCACAGGCAACAGGAAGCACATTAGCTTCTTCAAAGCTTCTTCTACACTGTTTTGGTTTTGGTGTAAGCTAAATTACACATTAGCTTCATTAGCAATTTCATATTTAATGGTAATATTTATATTCATATGCGGTTCATATAATATCTTGTTCATATTCAATGTATTTAAATTCAAATATTCATTAGCATTCACATTAGCTTCTTCAAACCATGGTCTTCTACACTGTTTTGGTTTTGGTGTAAGCTTAATGAACATGGGTGACTTTATGAAAGTAATACTTTGGTACCAAAGCTGGTCATTTAAAGGGACACTGTGTAACTTTTGGTCCTAAATCTGTAATTTCCCCCAAAATTGAACTTTCGAGCCAAATATAAGCATAATGTGAGAATTAATGAATGATTTCTGACATTCAATGTTTGACCCCTGTCAGCACTATGACGAGGCTACACTCTTCAGAAACCAGAGATGCCACTTGGCATGAGTGGATCCGTCTCCCATGGATCATGTGACCTGCAGCACTTTGCTTTTCATCTATAAAACACAGCGGGCTGTGCTTCATGCTGCTTTTTCTTTGAAAGTTGGTCAAATCTGAGCAAAGCAAGAAAGTGAACATGGAGTCTTAGGAGCCGAGAGAGAGAGACTGTTTAATTTTGCAATAGTGTCATGTGGCCTGTGGTTAGTTACAGGTTCAGCCCCCTAGTAGCCAAAAGTTACACAGTATCCTGTTAAAATGACATAAGAGTTTCAGACAAGCATGCAAGTTAAATAGTCCGGTATTGTGGTTTTGTAAGAGATTAATAAAAGAGCCGCTTAAGTTCCTATTTTAGCATCTACAACGTTCCACCTGCTTTTATTTTGGCTGCCACTTACATATTTCCAGGTCATTTACCTTGATTAGGACTCTTCATAAACAAAACAGGCCACTGACCAGACAGATAGAAAATAATATCTTTAGTGCAAAATTGACTTAAATGTTCAGTTTTGACAATAGCACTTAAAACATCTGAGTTGGCTTTTTCTTAACATTCTGGTTTGGCTCTTTCTTATCCATCTCAAACACTTAAGATAAATAAGAAAATTGGTCTGAAAAAGAGAAACATAAAAGTAAATATTGAATATAGAGGGACCGCCGTTTCATACAGGATCCTAAATGATTATGGAGTAGCCACTGATTCAGCTAGTGTGTGTTTAAAAGCAAATGCACAAAGGGATACTCTATTTTGTGTCTCTACAGCTGTCTTGTTTCGTAAGATTTTATCACAATTATCAGTGGGCAAAAACCATCAGGGAGCTTTCTTTTTAGGTTTGGTGGTAGTTACTTAACACATCCTACTCCCGTGGTAAAGGCTGACTTACTGGCATGCCGTTGATGAAAGTTAAGTGGTGGACTGCCAAAACATCCCTCTCTCCTCCTACAGAAGCATGCACACGAACCAAACCAGTTTATTCTGACTGCATTTGTTTGGATCACATGGACATGCATGAATCGACTGTGACACCCCTACTAAGTGTAAAATACAAAGCTCCATAAATTGGATCATTAAGGAGATACAAATCTCATGTTTATATCAGATGAAAATGAGCTTATGGGCCTTTTCACATGGCGCGCTCGGGCCCGTGCCGTGCCCCGGATCGATTACTCCTGAGTTGTGTTCACATGCCAGTGCTTGAACCAGGCTCGGGCACGCTTGGTAATGTCGGCGCCA
>JBBBVT010000007.1:17092378-17103288 GCA_037177035.1 Craterocephalus eyresii
AAGAGGACATGTAAAAACAAAACACGCACATTACGGATTGACCACAATTAGTATCTATTGTGACAAGATGTAAAAAGACCAGGCAAACATAAACAAACCAGCCCAGTTATTTAAGCTTTTACTTCTAGGGACATTTTGTAGTTTATCCGTAATACTTTTTTACTTTTCATTAAATACATCAGGGTATAGTTTGACAATAATCATAACTAACACTAAATGAACCTTAACATTAGCAAAGTTACTGTGTACAGTTTTGATCTGAATACTGTTACAGTGTCATGCTTTTCAGATGTGAATCAAGTAAATTGTTAACCTAGTTGAAGTCTTGATTTTTTCAATATTCAGGGCACATGGGATGTGATTAAGAGTGCGCTGTTGATGATCTGCTATTAACTGCAGGTGTTTATTGAAAAGGTGCTAGCAGTTTCATGTGGAGGATTAACACGGATCCAACATCAGCCTGGACCCTGAGCTGACATTTGGAGTCTGGACGGAGAGGAGAGATGGTTCGGAGTCATCAGGGTCATCAAGACAGAGCTTCCCATTACAGATTAAAGAGGGATCATTGCTGCTGAGAAGCTGTAGTAAAGATTTACCACTAACAGAGGCGCTTCAGACATTAGCACCAACAGCCTTATTCTTGTTAAAGAACAAGGCTGTTGGTTCACAGCCTTGTTCTTTAACAAGAATAAGGCTGTGGCATTTCATTAAAAGAGCCTAAAACATGGAACTGAAGAATTTTTAAACCACTGTGCTCAAGAAGCCATCATTAAACCTCCGCTGTCAATCTACAGGAAATCCACCTCACAGCTCATGCAGTATGAAGCATGTTATAGAGCATAAGCATTTGATAACCTGGACTGTAGGAGATGTTGATGTCTAATAGCAATATTAATATATAAACAGTCTCTGACTGGAGCACTAAATATTCTTTTTTTGTGAGTTCATATACAAAAGCTAAGTGATTTCTTTGGGACTTTACTGTTCTTCATCAATGAGAAGTGTGATAAGCTGTCATGCTGTTCAGACATGTTTCTTTAAATCTAAAGAAGCGCTGCAGACTTTTATCTGCACACTTCTGGTCTGAGGGGAGCAAGAAGGCAACAGAGCATGTAGTTTTTCATATGTTGCCGTGGTAATAATTCTCCTCTTCTCCTGATTAGTGATTGGAGGAAGAGTAAGGTCTGCAGCATCTATGCATCTGAATGTGGTGTGAGAGTTTTGTTATGTTACTTTACCCTCCACTGCTTTCCATTTTTCAAAACCCTGCCATGTTTTCAGGGGTAGGAAGTTATTGTTGACAATGTCTAGGTTTTAGAAAGCTTTCTAGAAAGGCACATAAGGTCCTGGCTAGTTCATAAACTTTCTCGTAAAAAGTGCTAAACTACCGTATACCTCATAGCTTTTCATCTGAAAACAAATCAATGTAGTCTCTCTTGACTTGAAGTAGGGTTTGGAAATAAACATGTGTCATGTATCAAATACTAAATAAAGCAGAACTAGTTGTTACAATATTTCTAGATGATATATGTCAGTAAAAGGTAAATATGATGGTTTATTTGAGATATCTAATCTTTTATTGAATAAAAAATCATATTGTGCAATAAATTGTACAGTTGAGCTGGTAATTATTCAGTAACAGAATTATCTGTGGACAGAAAAAGGTGAATATATGGGTTTGATTAAGATATTCGTGCAAAACATTCTGTAAATTACAGCTTTCGCATGAGAAAGATTGACATCAAGAGAAGCCAATGGGAAAAGGAGATTTTTAAAAAGCTCCCGTAGGGGCTGATTCAGGTAGACATCCATCTAAAATGTAGCTTGGGGGTTGGGCTCCTGGGTGGGGGATGTCGGGGCACACCAACCTGTAGGAGAGTCTGTAGTAGATGTACAATGCGCTGGACTGAGGGGCTACTTTTCTCAGCTGGCATTGGACTGCTTGATGCTTCCATACAGACTGGAAGCATAGCCGGATGAGATGGAAGGTAAGCAGGAAGGTGTAGTGGCTGGGGAAATGGAAAGGACTGATGATATTAGTGATAAATTGACTCACACTCAATCTGTATTCAAATTTAGATTGAAGAATGTTATTGGAATTTTGGTGAAATGTTCAATTCTGAATTTTGTACCAGCTCAACACACACACACACATTCAGGGAGCTACTGATAGTTCACCAAGGAGTTGTAATGTTTTGCAATCAAGTGAACGCAAACTATGCCTAGTTTGCCATCAGTGTCCAAATCTTCCGGACTAGGATACTTTGTTTCTTTAGTTTTTTTCTTTCACATTTTGTTTTAGTGCCACAAAATGGGCAAAAGTCAATTAGGACAACTGTTTTGTCTCAAGAGGGGGACAGCCCTCACACATTAATTGGAATGTGACTCAAAGTCCATTAATATGGACACTTTATTTCCATAATATATATATATTTTCTTTTTTTTAATCAAGAGCTTGATAGAAAACATCTGGCAGTTGAAGATGATAAAACTTGTGGCCAAACATAACTATACTGACCTCTGTGAGCACAAACTACAGAAATCCTTTCCAATCATTTAACCATTCAAGATCACAGCAGGTTTTTTTTTTATATTCACATAGTAGTATGAAAAGGAAAACCCTATTACAAGAACTACATTGTGATAGAAATTGTTTTGAGTCTCAGAAGCTCAGTCTGGTAACTTTGCTCTGTTTACAGGGTAAGCACAAGTCAGATTTTAGGAGACAGGTTTTATTTACCACTCACATTTCAATCGGCTTGTGTTTATTTCCAGCAGTGAATGGGTTCTCCTAGTCTATTTTAATTCAGTGGAGCTGCATATTGCCTAATAATGAATGGTGTGTTTGCAGCTCCAAATGGACAGACTGATCGGTGGCTGCAGCTCTACAGAGCTGACGGGTCAAACTGATGTTGTCCCAAAGAGGATTTAACAGAGTGGTTTTAGATTGAGGCAGTGATTTAAGTCAGCTTAAACATATTTCCCAAGAGTGTCTTGTCTTTCAGCATTGCATTTCAAATACATGGTTATTATAGAAAAAACACCCCAACAAAAAATAAATGAATAACTTGTAATAGTTTTGGTCAGACTCTGTTCCACAGCTGCTCTGTAATGAGCAGCTCCTACATCACTAACCTAACTTCCTCCATCGATCGTGGTTAGCTGGCAGAATTTCCTTGTCAATACACACAACTACAACAGTTTCTAACAACAAATAAGCTTGTTGAAAGTATTGGAGAAATGGCCAGAGGAGCACATTTCACGCCTCAGTAATTAATGTTTGATTCTGAAATAAGATCTGAAGATCAAATTTCAGAAAGTCCCCAACACTGTGTCGAATCTTTCTGCCTAATGGCCTCCGGTCCACCGGGGGTTGGTTTAAACAGCTTCTTTAGGGCCTCCTCTGCGCTTTGCAGTCTCCGGCTGTGTCTGCCAGACAGAATGCTGTTTTAATGTCCGTCTTAATTTTATTAATCATTAGACTCACAACGTTTTGCATTGGCAAACAGATAAATTTGGCTCCAGAGATTAAGCTTTTTCCCTCATTACATATCAGTGCTTTTCTTGGACCTTTTAACTTTGATTATCTCCCATCCAAGCACACAGGTATGAATCATATATCTTTAAAAGGATAGCCCACTGTGTTACTTTTGGCCCCTAACAGTCCTAAACCTATCATTTCCCCCTAAATTAAATTTTTGACCCAAATATCAGACTAATGTAAGTAATAATGTATGATTTCTGGGCTCAGTAAAGTGTTTTATACATGTTGGTTCTCTGAGAAGGCTGCCCTCTTCAGAAACCAGCCATTGTAACTTTGTATGAGTGGATCCGTCTCTCATGGGGTCATGTGACCTGTAGCGCTTTGCCTTCCAGCTATAAAACATATATTAAAAAATGTATTAAATCTGAACAAACTAAGAGGGTGAACACAGTGTCTGAGGAGCCCAGAAAGAAAACGACTGTTTAATACTGCAGTAGTGTTGTGGTGCCTGTGAGAAGTTGCAGGTTTGGCCCCCTAGTGGCCAAAACCTACACAGTATCCCTTTAACAGAGCTCTGTTAAGAATCTCCAGTTTCTTAGAAATTTTTTCTGCTAATTTTTTTGTACATTGCAAAAAGATTATTCAGATTAAATGTATGTTTAAAAATTGAAAAGAAAAAAATGTTTCATGACACCAGGCAAATTTTTATGTTTATATATAATTTCACTATAAAACAGTGGCATCAGTTTCTATCCATTTTATACTCTGGACTTCTCGGGGAACGAGCTCAGACCATCCCAGCTGCTATCAGATAAGAGGCAGGGAACACCCTGGGCAGGCAAAAAGCTAATGCTGTCTCAAATTGTGGTGAGATGTGAAACATCTGATTATCTAAACTGTACATAAAAGATTCATCTGCTCAGAGAAGGGGAGGAAAGGAAAACCATGTTCAGGCATTTTCCCATGGATCTTGTCTGTTTTGGAGAATAATCTGCCCAAATGATCAAGCTACAGCTCACTGAATGCTGAATTATTTTTAGCCTGCAGCCTTTTTAAAACAAACTCGTGACAACAGAAGCACACTGAAGTCCTTACAGAGAAAAACAAATGTTTCTCTGAAACTGATGTGTGATTGCAGTAAATTTTAAAATGTAGGCTATGTAAAATGTATATGAATACCTATATGCCATGATTTATATATGAAATGATGGTCAGATATGAATCGGAACAAATGAAACCGCTTAATTTGTTACAGGTCTAGCAGCTAATATTTAAGATAGCCACTTCTTGTGGAATAAGGAAGTTTGTTGCCCTTTTCATGGCCAGTGAAACCATCCGTCAGCGTGCTGATGGCAGCAGAGGAAGGAGAGGATGGATGGCCTTGAAAAGTCTGAATGCTTTTTTTTTTGTTAGTGTTGGTTGACGTTACTCCTGAAGTGGCATTTGTTTTTGCTCAATGATCGTACTGGACTGATTTGCAATAGTTTTTATTTTGTTTCACTGAAAGGTTTCTAAACCATGGTCGGAGTGCAGCGGCTGCTGTTAAAGCTCCTCAGTTTCCAGAGAAGAATGAGTCTCCCATTTTTTCTGAATCTAGCTAACACTCCCCAGCAAGGACAGCTCATCACCTATTATCTTGAGATGAGTGACCTGTTCCACATCCTGACCCTTCTTGCTTCTTGAAGGTGAACTAATGCCTCGTTTCCACTGAGGGGTACGGGACGGATCGGTACGGTCCTGAATGGTCCAGTCCACTCAGAAAAGCGTTTCCACTGAAAGTGGGGCCAACATCGGCATGCGCGGTTTGTAGCGCGGTGTCGTACTCGTGCGAAACCAACACGTGAGAAGCCAAAACAACAGAATCTCTCGATTATATGTTTTAATTCCTCACCGCTCCACCCAGCTCATTTTACATGACTTCATCACCAAATGTGGGAGGAAAGATTGAAGCTTCAGAGCCAACCAGACCCTGCTGATGTTTGGAGCCGTTTTTTATTGTTTACTTTCCAGCATGGACTGACCGGTGTTTGTGTCGCACTGCTTTGGGAGTTGTTTTGTTTTTGTTTCTGTCCGCCAGTCAATGTGTTGTATTGCATGACGCCAGTAGTTCCACCCAAACCGTACCATTTAATTTTCGATGGACCCACAACTGAAGAGAGATCAAAAACGGTAAGGCACGGGTCGGTTTAATGGGACGGTTCCAAAATGAAAACACACAAAATAGCGTACCGACCCATACCGTACCGCTCAGTGGAAACGAGGCAGTAGACTCTGTACCCTCTTCTGTCCTCCTGCCTCTCGAACACAACTCCTGCCTTCAGACCAGGAGGCCAAAGTGTAAAATGCAAGTTCTTTGAAATTTAAGTGATTTTTAATAGAAATTAAGAGTTCATGTTGGTTTTAGATGTTTAAAAGTACATCTCTGTTTTTAGGCTGCATACTTGCTCCCTGCTGACATGACTCATAAAGATGCTTCTCAGTGAAAGCCAAATGGGATGATCAAATCCCAGAGCTGGATCTTGAGTCACTAAGTCACTAATCCCGCTTCATAGTTCACGTCCCTGACCTTCTCTGTAGCTGTTTACTGTAACATTTACTTATTACTTAACTCATAACTATTTTCCATGATATGCACATCAATTTAAATAAAACACCTTGCAAAATGGGGAACCACTGTTATCAGCCATAAACAAACAAACTGGGGCCCAGATGGGTACAGATCTCTTCCCAGCAGTCAGTGATAAATGTTGCCATAGCAACTCTCTCTCTTTCACTGTACCTGGATATCACCTGCCTCTGGCAAACAGCTCAAAGGCAGAAGTGTGTTTTGCCTCAGCAGCACCTGTCTTCCCTTCATCATGGCTCATGCTTGTGTTGTGTAAAGTTATCGCTTCAGCGTGACATCTGGAGCAAGTCCTCCCGTCAGCTGGGAATTACTTAGTCAACATGCTCCTGTCTGCTTGTCTTTACAAAGCACATTCACCCCAAAAAGACGGGGTTTAGATATTGATGTTTTAATAGAATAATTGAACCTAGAAAAATACATGTGGATCAGCATTTCAGGGTCTTTTTACACAGAATTGCCAGAAATCAAATAGTTTCTGTTACAGTATGTTATTATTGGGGGTGCTGTACGGGACCTAAGTATAAGTTTGAAATCAGGTGCTTTTTAATACAGGTGTCAGGCAAAACTAGCAAACTACAGAGCAGCTCAGAACTAGACACACTTCCCAAAGGAAAGGAAAATTCAACTTCATATCTTTTCTTTGCTTGTTTCCCCGAGACATTGCAGATGTCTGTATGAGGTTTTTATTCCGTTCTTACACTTCCTGTATTAATCTCCAGAGAGACAGCCTTCATTCATCTCAACTGGATCATAGTTTATAAAGTTACTTACCTTTTGTTTTTAGAACTGATTTTTTATTTCTTAAATTTGTAGCCATTAAAAGAAAATAAAGAGAAGTGGAACTGAACGTTTACCTTATTTGACATTTATGACAATGATAATATTCAGGTCTCAGATTTGTGTATTTACCTTCAAAATTGTCTTTCTCCTAAGATCTGTGTCTGCAGGGCTTTAACAAGGATGTGGCATAGACCAAAGCTTTGATACCTCTCTGCTCTAAATAGGACCAAACAACTGACAATAGCGTTTTTCTTTAAGCGTATTCTCCTGTGTATCAGTCCAGCTTTCCTGGACACGGATTGGTTCGAACGTTTGCGTTTGACTATAATTGTGTTGCTTGTATTGTGACATGTTGAATATTTTGATGATTGCGATCTGACAAATCTTACAAGAATCTAGACTAAAGACCAAAATACCTCTAAAAGCAGAGGAAATATTAATATGAACTGATTTGTGTGCAGAGAGCAGTACTTTTAACATTCACAGGGAGCTGTTTTATGTTAAATGTGTTCAAATACAGAAAGACTTGCATGATGTTACAAATAAGATATGATTTTCAAGTTATAAACCTTTGTACTGCACAGTATTTCTCCAATAGAAGATCGTGAGTAAAACAGAATAAGCAGTCATCACCGTGGCTGGGCATCTCCACCTTCAAAGTTTTAGTCTAATGAAAACAGCCAGACAAATTCAGACAGGCCTCTTTGCACCTTAAAATCACCCCTGCTAACCTGCGAGGTGGGACTTGTCTGAGCTGATGAGATTGTCAGATCTATTATGATGATTTAAAATGATCATAATATCTCAGATAAGCTGTATAACTGAAGCCGAAGAGTCAAGAGTGTTTTAACACTGCTGAGGCAACAGCAGCCTGGGAGGTGATGAAGATAAAGGATGAGCTAATCTGCATTTTCATAGATAGTCTGCGTATGAAAAGTGGACAATATAGAGTTACACGTCGTTTTTTTGTTTTCTTTTTGTACATGAGGGGTTTATTTTCATGGGGAAAAATTTTAGATATAGTTGATGAATAGTGTTTTTAGGCTTTTAATCAATTCAACAACAGGGAGACTAAAACAAAGACCTGTCAAGGAAAAATCAGGCTAACCAGTTTCTGTCAAAATCAAGCTGGAACTGAGAGATTTAAACTAACCCATGTTAACATCTGTTTACTTTGCTTTGTCTCAAATACACATACTACAACAACATTGACATTCGAATGATCCAAGCTCTTGTCCTTATTTTATTGCACTCTGAAGTTTTTTGGGGGAAATCCCTCAAAAAAGAGGATTATTTATCTTAAAACTGACAGTTGCCCCTTATTTCTCCAAAAAGAAGCTAGAAACAGATCAGATGTGTAGAAGTAAGTAGAGTAGATGATTTATTTTAGACTTTAGAGAAATCCCTCCTGAAGCTGATCTATGGTTGAAAACTATAATTGTTTTCCGCTATAATGTAAAAAAAAAAGTCAATTCAGAGGCATAAGAAAAGTGTCAGCATGTGAACTTCTTTTCTTTTTTTATGTGTGTTTTATGAGTAGTGGTCCAGCCAGGTTTTATGACAGCAATGGGATTCACGCTGAGAGCAGCATGCTGAGTCTCATCAGAATGTGTGGTGATGCCTGTATACAACTGTGGAGGCCGATTGAACCACATCTCAATGCCAGCCCTCTCTGTTCCTCGGCTTCTCTTTGTGAGGTTTTCCTACAGCTTTCACTCAGCTGGGCCGTCTTTAGCTCAGTGCACTTCGATTCACTCACCTTTTACTTAATCAGTTAGTTAGATTCAGATATGCTTTTCTGAAACCTGTGGGGGCTGTCATCAGCTTGAAAAGCAGAAAAGTACATCTTCAGTTGTCGTTAATGTCAAGATTATTTATATCTCTATGTAACTGGAATATGTTTTTCTTTCCTCGCATTTCAGTTTTGTAAAGAAGTTCTATGAATAGTTCCCATGTAATTTGGTTATAAACATTTGAGCTGGTTTAGCATAAAAAAGGCATATCAGCATCTGGATCAGGTTATTCTTTTAACGGATTCCTTACTAATGGGAGATAGGAATACTTCTGCCTTTAGGGCTTCTAACTCAGCAGATAATGCCCACAGTCACACGGAAACAGAAACACAGTCACAGTCACAGAAAAAAACACGATGACTTCATGGTAGACGTTATGATCCAACACATTTTTTGACCCGGGTCATGTTGATATTCTGGATCTGGGAATCTAGAACGTACTGAGTGGGCCGGGTGGGAGTTTTTCCCTATTGCTTGGCAAAGGTCTGCACTCTGAGTGCTTCTTATAAAGAACTAAAGTTACGGCTGATTATGGAAAAAGTCAGAGGAAAACCATCTTATATTGTAACAGAAACATACAGTACATTATTGTAGCCAGTTTGTATTGTAGTTGTAGAAGTTCTGAGTTACTGATTTGATTCCTGACTCCTATTTTATGTCTATTTGTACAAAGATCCTGTAAATCAAAGGTATAAAGATGTTTGATCGCAGCTGCTGGGATTATTCTGACTCCATAGTGTTGCAACATTTGAAACTGCGTGTTCTGCGTCCATGCTGATGACACAAGATGAGTGAAGACTGCCCGTGGCTTATATGCCGTTATATGTAGTTTGTCCTTGTTTCCTGGTTTCGGATTTTTTTGAAACATTCTTTTTAGTGTTTAGTTTTTTCTTCTTTGCCTGCTTTACCTCCGGAAATTACGGGTTTTTGTTTTTCCTAACACCTCAAAGACATAGAAAATGAAATTCCACAAAACAATTTATTTTGTGTTGGCTCTTCAGCACCTTGTCTGCTGTTACTCAGTGCAGCCATTGTTGTACCTGACCCTCTGCTTTTGTGGACAAACTCTTTACAAAGTCTTGTGGATGAAGTGCAGCTGCAGAATTTCTGATATGAAAAACACTCGGGTCGTGTGTTACAGTCTGGTTTTGCTCAGGAAGGTTTCCAACTCAGTGAAATGATTCAGTTAGTTGGAGCCATGAAAGACATTCACATTTATCAGGGAAATGTCAGAAATGGGGTTTCCAAAAACATCAAGGAAAAGATGATTAGGGGTAGTTCTTTTTTCTTTGTTTTTTCAAAATCTTCAACCAGGCCTACTGTATTGTTCTCTTAGTACTGAGCAACTCTAAACCAAGGATTTTATCTTACGTGTGGCATCTTGTGGATTTGTTTGAGCTTTACAGAGAAATCCAACTTTTCTTGGAAGTATTTGTTTATTTATTTATTTTCTGTGGGTAATAGTTATGACATGAATGGGATATTCATCTCCCACATGCCATGTGAACAGAATTAATCCAGCAAAACATAAAGACATGTTCATGTGTGTGCTTTCATAATAGATAAGATGGGATCCAGATTTAACAAATCTGTATATTTTTTAGCTTAAGTTGGCCGGAGAGTCGTGTGTATTTATGCATTTTAGCACAGACGGTAAGCAATGGCAGAAATATGCTCTGGAAAACATTATAGAGATTTAAAATATACTTTATAGAAGCAAAAACAGGAAAACATTGTTTTCGTAATGAACTATTGTGGCACAGCTTTGCACCTCCAACTGTGTAATGAACTGTTTCTCCTCATCTGTCTCTGCAGATGTGATCCACACTGTGGGGCCAATCGCACACGGAGGAGTAGGCGAGGAGGAGAGGAGAGCTCTGAGGTCATGCTACAGCAACAGCCTGCAAACTGCCACTGAAAATGCTGCTCGCTCTGTGGTGAGAGGCGACACATGAGATGAATCTGAAGGGTCGATGGAAGCCGGGGACAAACGGGGAGGGAGGGAGGAGAGAGGGGCACGGCTGTTTGACAGGTCAGGTTAAAATGGAGGGAAACTGGAAAGTCATCCACACAAAGGGATAGAGGACAGACTCAAGCACTGCAGTCATGACTGAGTGACAACATTTCTGACATACAAGAAAGACTGAGCTAAGGAGAAAAGGTCGGTGGCATGCTGAGACTACAGTCGTGCTGAGATACATTGAGCAAGCCAAAAAACAGGTGGGAG